>JADMNL010000035.1:66387500-66625000 GCA_016271365.2 Neoceratodus forsteri
TTCCAAATGGGGAACACACAGAAATGACCGAACACCATTGTAATTAGTTTGAATGTTAAGAGGACCTTCTTGCAAATATTTCAGAAGTATTCATATTCAGGGGACCAAAATATATTCCTTAATCTGGATTCATTAGTTGGGCTAAAATAGGTTAAAATAAATCCTTCCTCTAGCCCTCCTCCAGGTTACAAGGGCTAGCCCCATGCCCCCAACCCCCTTCCTGGCCCAGAGAAGAAGGTAGAACAACAGAGTGGAGGGAGATGATTTTTTGGGGGGGGGGGGGGAGTAACCAGGAGAACATCTGATTAGCTTTGGCCACCTGATGCATTGCGGAAAGGCTTTTTTCATATATTTTTTAACTTTGTTTTTTAATCTTCAGTGAGGTACCGCTAAACAGGGCTGGATATATTCATTATTCTGATCAGAGTAAGGAAGAGACGATTATTTATAAATATTTGGGAATTAGCATTCAAGACACAATTCTAGCAATTGGCATGTTGGTGTATATGAATGCTACCATCAGTTGACCTCCATAAATTAATATGTAATGCATCTGCTGGCAGGTCTTTCCATAAAATGTGGGACACAGGAACTGGCTCTAAGTGGTTAAAGGAGGCCCCTCCCAATGTGGGACAGCTGAGAGTTATGTACAGGGGGTTCTGAGGGGTAAAATGAGAGATGTCCCTCCTAATGTGGGAAAGGTGAGAGGTATGTACAGAGGGTTCTGAGGCGTAAAATGAGGGACATCCTTCCTAATGTGGGACAGGTGAGAGGTGTGTACAGAGGGGTTCTGAGGGTAAAATGAGGGACATCCCTTCTAAAGTGGGACAGGTGAGAGGTATGTACAGAGGGGTTCTGAGGGTAAAATGAGGGCTATCCCTCCTAATGTGGGACAGGTGAGAGGTATGTACAGAGGGGTTCTGAGGGGTAGAATGAGGGACATCCCTCCTAATGAGGGACAGGTGAGAGGTGTGTACAGAGGGGTTCTGAGGGTAAAATGAGGGACATCCCTTCTAAAGTGGGACAGGTGAGAGGTATGTACAGAGGGGTTCTGAGGGTAAAATGAGGGCTATCCCTCCTAATGTGGGACAGGTGAGAGGTATGTACAGAGGGGTTCTGAGGGTAAAATGAGGGACATCCCTCCTAAAGTGGGACAGATGAGAGGCATGGAGAGAGGGGTTCTGAGGGTAAAATGAGGGCTATCCCTCCTAATGTGGGACAGGTGAGAGGTATGTACAGAGGGGTTCTGAGGGGTAAGATGAGGGACATCCCTCCTAATGTGGGACAGGTGAGAGGTATGTACAGAGGGGATCTGAGGGGTAAAATGAGGGACATCCCTCCTAATGTGGGACAGGTGAGAGGTATGGACAGAGGGGTTCTGAGGGTAAAATGAGGGCTATCCCTCCTAATGTGGGACAGGTGAGAGGTATGGACAGAGGGTTTCTGAGGGTAAAATGAGGGACATCCTTCATAATGTGGGACAGGTGAGAGGTATGAACAGAGGGGTTCTGAGGGTAAAATGAGGGACATCCCTCCTAATGTGGGACAGGTGAGAGGTATGGACAGAGGGGTTCTGAGGGGTAAAATGAGGGACATCCTTCCTAATGTGGGACAGGTGAGAGGTATGTACAGAGGGTCCTGAGGGTAAAATGAAGGACATCCCTCCTAATGTGGGACAGGTGAGAGGTATGGACAGAGGGTTTCTGAGGGGTAAAATGAGGGACATCCTTCATAATGTGGGACAGGTGAGAGGTATGAACAGAGGGGTTCTGAGGGTAAAATGAGGGACATCCCTCCTAATGTGGGACAGATGAGAAGTATGGACAGAGGGGTTCCAAGGGGTAAAATGAGGGACATCCCTCCTAATGTGGGATAGGTGAGAGGTATGTACAGAGGGGTTCTGAGGGTAAAATGAGGGCCATCCCTCCTAATGTGGGACAGCTGAGAGGTATGTACAGAGGGGTTCTGAGGGGTAAAATGAGGGACGTCCCTCCTAATGTGGGACAGGTGAGAGGTATGTACAGAGGGGTTCTGAGGGTAAAATGAGGGACATCCCTCCTAATGTGGGACAGGTGAGAGGTATGTACAGCGGGGTAAAATGAGGGACATCCCTCCTAATGTGGGACAGGTGAGAGGTATGAACAGAAGGGTTCTAAGGGTTAAAAAGAGGGGCATCTATCCTAATGTGGGACAGGTATGCGGTATGAACAGAGGAGTTCTGAGTGAAAAAAAGACAGACCCTCCTATATCCATTGCCAGTTTTATGCACCAGTGAGCACTGTGTTTGTTGGGGATCCCCTGCCTATGAAGGACACCAAGTTTAAGTACTTTATTTTATTGCAATGTTATTGCTATGATCACTGGAGCCTGTATTGCCTTTTGATGGGGCATCATGTCATAACAAAAGTACTTGCCAAGGTAAGGCCCAGGTAAGCCAATCAGAGGTCAGTGAACATATATTGACTGGATGGGCAGATGAACACCAGGGTAAGTATTGCTTCTTTCCCTAACCCCACCCCACCCCCAACAGAACCACATAACTGGTTGTATTGAAAATAAAAAAAAAATGGGCATATAGGGAAAAATAAAACATACCGTCAGGGTCCATTCAGAAAAGTGCCTTATTACTTATGCTGGGGGCCACTAAAACCAGCCCTGCTTATGTGGGACAGCTGATAGGTATCAAAGTGGTTCTAAGTGGCAAAATGGGGGTCATCCCTCCTAAAGTGGGACAGGTGAGAGGTGTAAACAGATGGGGTTTTAGTGGTAGTATGAACAAAGGGGGTCTGAAGGGTAAAATGAGGAATGTCTCTAAAATGTGGGACAGGTGAGAGATATGAAAAGAGGGGTTTCTGTGTGGGGAAACAACTGAAATCTCAACTAATGTGGGACAGATGAAATTTCTATCTGCACTTTTGTTGCAAGGACAGACACTACTACACAGTCAAGCCCTACATGTAGTCGCAGCTTTATTGTGTTACACTTTGTGTCACTTTCAATGTAACTGTGGTGTAGGTAATCATTAATTACATGCAACAGGAATAATTACACTGTAATTACATCTTTTGTTGCATGCAAGTACTTTGCAACTATAATGCACACTTCCTGAATCCTGGTACAGAATAGTACCCTCTGTTATACAGAATCTCTGCTGGACCCAACAACTACAATGCAAGAGAGAACTTCTGGAAAACAGTATACAATATTAATAACAAGAGTTATCAACAGAGGGGTTCCGAGTGGTAAAATGTACGCTGCCCCATCTAATGTGGGACTGGTGAGAGGTTTCTCCATGATAAAATGAGGGATGTCTCTCCTAATGCAGGACAGAGAGGTATGAACTCGGGTGCTCTGAGAGGTAAAATGAGGGACGACCTCCCTCATGTGGGATAGGTATGAACAGAGGACTTCTGAGTGGCGAGACATCTCCTAATGCAGGACAGAGAGGTATGCCCCCTCACAAATGAAAATAAATAGTATACTCTATTTCTCAAATTAGCACATCTAACAAATGTGACTGCCTGCAAGAAATACTGCCCTGAACTCAGGTCGTAAATCATGACTTCTGCCACGCAATGCTTGGGATTCCACCTGTAAGCTAGATCCGAGATTGAGGAAGGGGCTTACAGCAGATCCCAAGACTCCCAGCATTGGATCTGAATGATTTCAACCTCTGTATTTAATTATGTTTTTTAGATCTCTCACTTCTTGTTAGGTATGTCCAAAAATGCTGGTAACCTTCAGAAGTAAAATGAGATCCAAAACCTATAGAAGTCACTCTCCTCTCCATACAATCGGAAGCAGGTGTGAGATAGATAGATATATATACATACACACACACACACACACACATTATAAAGTCCACTCAATAGGTCCATTGGATATATATATATATATATATATATATATATATATATATATATATATATACATACACACACATACACACACACACACACACATATATATATACAGACACACACACATTCATACATATATATATATATATATACACACACACACACATTATATATATATATAGTCCAGTCAATAGGTCCATTAGACAGAATATCTGCATTTTTCAGGCTTGGTTAATGTAGTCATCTGCCTCTTCTAGAAAATTAAATGCTTGAGAATATTGTTATTAAAAAACAAAATGCACCCCCCACCTCTCCAAAGAGCTACCCATCTCTCCAGCTCAATCAGTCCCCAATTACCCAGCAGCTCCAACCCAGTCCTGATTAGATCCATGATAACCAGGAGAGTCCCCCGTGTCCTGGGCTCAGCCACTGGTCGATGCCTGGCCTATCTCGGGGGGCCTTCGCCTTCCACGCTTGCCTAATGAACACGTAACAATGGAAGGGCTGACCCCTGCACCCGTTGCCATGGCGATGAGCAGCTGTTGTTGCTGGAAGTCATTTCACAGAGATTAAAGGCCTACTATTATCAATAGGCCGCTGCGGCTTCTCTCCTCCTCCCAACCCCCCTCGAAGCTGTGCACACCTGGGACAGGGAATTTGAAAATCAAAGGCTGTGGACATGCAATTCATACAAATTCCATACCTTCCGAACAGAAACCAAAAAAAATAATTTCAGTTGAAAATGGAAAGGATTCGGACTGCATCAGATTACTTAGAATACTATGTTCTGACTCTCCAGTTCAAGAAGCACCCTGAATAACCTTCCCCCCCCCAAAATAACATACCACCATGTCCAACGGGTTGTCTCTCATTCTCTATTCTATCCATATTCCTCAGTCTTCCGACACTGAAATGTGGGGACCATCACCAAACATGGTGAAACAAGCTCAGGACACCACGGAAACTAAAGCTTTATTTGTGCAAAATTCTATTTTGATTGTGCACTACTGCACTATACATTATTGGAAATTTCTGCATTTAAAGTGCAGCTGGTGCAGTGGCAATGCTACTGCCCGCTATGCTGGGGACTCAGGTTTGGGAGTGGAATTGGCTCACTCATGAGCTGGCAGGAGGAGGGAGAATTGAGTGTCCCAGGGACAGCTCTACTAATTTTTGTGTTTTTGGGGTGGGGGTAGGGGGCGCATCACGTTCTGCTGTGCAACTGCCACCTAGCTGAAGCCACTTGGTAGCACAGTGGGAGGTGCCGAGCTGGGGTGAGGTTGCTATCAGAAGCCAAAGTGACCATGCTCACACACATTGCAGCGCAAGCCATTACATACAGGCTTCCCTGGGGAAGAAAATGGTGGACCCCCCAGCAAGTAGGATAACACAGACAGCCCACTAGCCCAGCACTACCAACCGACACACCTACACAACAAGTGGTCCAGTGCAAATGATGGGGTAAGTCCGGGAGAAGGGTCAGCAGAAGGGGCATGCCAGGGTGCCCTAGGAGACAAGAGCCCTGAACTCCAAAATAGGGCCAAAGGCTCGTAACAGAAAAGATAGAAAACCTTCGGTGGTCATGCATTTTCTTTGCATTTTATCATCATTTAGTGACATCACTGACAATTACAGCTGTGTAGTATATGTTGCAGCTGTTTGTGTTCCTGAGCCACTGGAAATGAAACCAACCGTCAGGAGTCCTGGTGCTTCGCTTCAGCAAACTTCATTAGGGCTTCCTAGTTTTTATATTTTGAGCATCTGACCCTGTTTTGGGGTGCAGAGCTACCTTTGTTCAGAAATACAGGGCTGACTACTTCCACTACTGCACCACTTACCGGTACCATGGACGCATTCCCCATCATGCCTAACTTGCCTTAGCAGACAAAAATGCTCACACACACACACACAAACATTCAGATTAAGGAGCACCTTCTCTATGTGGGAAAGGGCAAATCAGAGAAGAAAACTGAGGGAGCTTCCCATATAATGTGGGACAGTACAGCGACATCACAATCCTTCTGCATCAGTACTGTGTGGAACGATCCGCCATACGTAGCATTCCGGATACTGAATGTTCTGAATACGAATCCTGAATCCTGTGTTTCTATAAACTGGAATATGTATTTCCAGTTAGTAGTCTGCTTTTACTTGTTAACTTGGTATTCTGAAAAAGCTCGACTTTGAGCATGCTCAGTACACTGTTTTATTTACTGAAACTGTTTTACCATGTAAACAGAGCTATAGAAAGAGTTTTCTGCACAGATGCTACGGGGCGGGGAGATAAGAGTTTAGAGGATCACACAATCAGAGAAGAAATAAAGATCAACAATGAAAATGTACAGGGATTATGGATTTATAAGAGGTACTGCCCAAACGGAATGGAGTAAGAGCAAAAGAAACATTCAAGTACCTCAAGCGTATAAACAAGAGTCAGGGGGGAGACATGTTCCAATACAGGAGGAGGAGCACAAGAACGAGGGGGCATGACATGAAATTGGAAGGTGGGAGGTTGAGGGAATGAGAGGAAGCTTTTCTTCACAGAGAGGGTGGTGGACGCATGGAATGGTCTGCCCCAGGAGGTGGTGGGAGCGAGCACTCTGGATGGATTCAAAGATGCTTGGGACAGGCCTAGGGGAACCACAAAGGTACAGCAGTGGGTGTGTTGGAAGCACTAATCCAGTACAAGGGTTTATGGGCAGACTAGATGGTCCAGGCGGCCCTTATCTGCCAACAATTTCTCTGTTTCTAAGAGACGTAGAGAGACCAAGAGAGAGAGAGACAGTGACACAGAGAGAGGTAACGGGGAAATCGTTCAACCAGGAAAGGCACAATAAGCCGAAGCTAGTTTCCAGGTGCAACCTGGGAGCACAAGGAAGTTAAGTGACTTGCACAGTCACACAGTATGCAATTGCAAGTTTCTCCTATCTAATGATAAATGCGTGTGTAAATGATCCCTTTTATTGTATTTATCTTGGGCTTAATCTTTTAACTGCCCGACAATCTTGCATGCCTGAAACTGAACAATTTCTACTATTACATTGTGCTGAATATGACCATGTTGCTCCTGTACTTGGCTGTACTATGGTGAGGTTATGTATTTTCCCCAAATTGTTTGTCTCTGTAAATTGCTGTCTATTTGTCTGTACATCTCCCAGGTCATGCTTTAAAATAGGCAATGTTTTTTGTCTAGCACACCTACCCAGTCAACAAAAACTAAAAAAAAAAAAAAAAGTGTGGGCTGTGGGATTCAAGCCCAGGTCTCCAGGCTTGCAGCTCAGTGCCCTAAACCACAGCGTGGTTGCCTCCAGAGAGAGAGAGATCCAGTACAACAAAGCTGTAATTACTGGAGGGCCTTTCTACAGTACTTACTCCAAATACTGAACTTGCTTTGTTTACATGGTTTAGCATTCCATCAGTAGTGGAGAATGGTACTGAAATACTCCAGCTGTGTTATATGGAATACTGTCATCGTATGCAGAATCCTGGCACAATAACTGGTGACCCCCTTTATCATCATTTTCAGGATGCATGTAATGCTGTAATAAGTGGGTGTGATGTCACAGCTGGTTATTATGGTGTTTCAATCTCGTATTTTTCAACAGCCAATAGCTCTCACGTAGCAGTGCCTGCACAAAGCAAGACATGCAAGCCAAGGAACAGTTTCCCCACTAAGGAACAGAAATCTCCCTCACAGAATTACTTCCCTGATCTGTGCTAAGTGAAACAAGTCCTCTTCTTAGTAATGGAAGTTGAGTATATCCTGAAATGGAAAACTATTTTATTTATTCAAGCCTTGGATTACAGTACCTTTGAGTCAAAGTCTTTTACAAAGGTTCCATGTCAGAGTAAAGACAACACAACAAAGAATTAGATACAAGACAACTGGAATTAGTTCTACACTTTCATACTTTTTAATTGTAATACTACGGATTGATCCGTACTGCAGCCTGCCGGAACATTCACTTTCGGGTATGGTAATATGGCTGAAAAGTGACAGCCAAGAGCACTTCTTTGTATTATTTTTACTCAACCAAACTTTTGTCAAACATTCCTGCTGTCAGACGAGTCCTATACACCTGTTCCATTAAAACAATTGTAGCTATTTAACCTTAAAAATCACATTTCTTTTTTTTTCTGCACAAAACTACCTGCACCATAAAGAAGAAAACATAAGTAGGTGTGTGTCCATGTTTTTTTTTTTTTTTTTTTTTTATAAACACCCTCACTTTATGATGACCATATAAACCTCTCGAGCTTTGCTCTCGAGGTTTATGGGTCATCACACAGTTCAGGTGTGAAGGGGGGGAAAAAACTCATAACACACACCTGCCCATGTACTATTCTCTCAGTTTACATGGTTGGCATACATTTGAAACACTGAGTATTCCGAAGATTAGCTCAGCCTATTGAACTGGCCGTGTAAATGCTCAGAGTTAGGATCTTTCCATTTTGGTGCAGTCTTGCACAGTACTTCACCTGTGACTGTGGTGTGTGCTGAGAAACTACTAGGAAGCAGCACCAGACAGTACTGCTTGGAAAATAATACAGGTCACAGGAAAAGGAGAGGGGTTAGCAGCTAGGGTTACTTCACCGAGCTGTAGAAAAGGGAATCAGAGAGTTAACCATGAGTGGGATTATTTGATGGCATTATAGTAGAGGTTACTGTACAGATTGGCAGGGGGAGAAGGGTGTATGAAAGGGTTAAAAATAAAGGAGGTTATCCGATGGGGTAATAGTAGCAGTTATTGTACATGTCTGCGATGGGGAGAAGGGAGTGTGAAGGAAGGATAAACAATATGGGATGGTTATCTGATGGGATTACTGGTCTGCAGAAGGGGGAGTGTGACAGGCAGTGCTGAAAATGGTGGGTGGGGCTCCTGGATTGATGTTCCTGGAGTGAAATTAAAAGGTCCGATGCAATTCCAGGAGCAAAGTGAGAAAGAACTGCTCCCGTGTAACATGCACCCTCTAAAAGCATACAACTGGCTAAATAGAGTAAAAGTGCAGTATATAATGAATCATGCCCCCGACCTCCGTCAGCAATGTTGAATCATACATGAAAGGTAATGGGTTCCCCCGATGAACTTTTTTCATTTCCACAGTGGTGACAAGATTAGGGAATGTCCCACACTACACACCTGGGCTCATCTCCAAAGATTGCAGTGAAGTGTGCGAGTGAGTGAGTTTTGCTTAAGGCATACTCCTCCAGATGACATACTCAACTTTGGTCCTTAGATTTCATTCCAGTCCAGGTGTTTCTTCAGGCAAAAGACATTTGCCTTGGGTAGACCAGCTGAGATACAGTATTTCCTTTTTACTCACTTACAGCTGGGTGAATGGAGGCACAGGGAGGCTAACTAGACTGAGCCACACAGTAATTAAGGGAATGTGGTGGACTTGAACCCAGGTCTCCTTGCTCCCAAGCCTGTGCCTCTATAGCTTCCCAGTCATAAGTTCGTATCCCAGACTAAGTTATGTCAACTGCATTGTGGACAATCCTCAAATATCCTAGTTCAAAATCCAATCCTAGTGTTAAAAAGCACCCCCAATGACAAATACACCCACCTCCCACCCCGCCACTTTTCCCAAACTCTAAAGCATTAGGTAAGCCCTCACAACTAATATCCAACCTCCTTCCCCCTAAATTCCCTTGTGACGTTTTCTGGCACATAAGTTGCAAATGCATCCCACACCACCAGTGCCAAATCACAAACTACCCACCTCCCGCACACCCCGTTACCCAGACCCTGGAGTTTAAATGACAACCCACTGCCCTATTCACCCTCTACTAGCTAACCTCCTTCCTCCTCCTCCCCAAAATCGAAGGATATAGCAGCTTTAGGAGCATGTAGTTTCCCCTGTGGTGGAGTGAACATCATGCTCATTTTCAGTCACAGTGTCCCAACTAGTATAAAAGAATGAGGTCTTTCTACAAGAACACCTGGCTGGCTGACATGCGGCCAGTCTGGCACTACTGTAGAACATCACCATTCTCTCTATGCTGTGATCTGGGTACGTCCTGCACTGTACTCTGCCACCCTTTCTATAGCATGACGTTAGCTGCCTCCCTCTTGTGTTGCAACACTCTTACCTGCCTTTCTGGCTGGGCTGTGGTGTGCTGTGGGGCAGGACATCCCCTCTTATGCCATGCTCACCTTGCAGTACTGCTTGATGCCCCTTCTTGTACTGTGCCGTGTCAGGCTTGACCTCCTTGCTTTGCCGCTGAATGTCTCCTCTTGACCTCTAAACTGTGCCTGCTCTTTGTTGATTTCCTATTTGCTACTGTATGCTCCAGAGCGGACATGTGGACCAGTTTCTAGTCTTCCCAGCCTGTAAACCCCACATGACTGGAGTTTAGTTTAGTACAGTACAGTACAGTACAATGCAAGGCAGAGCTGTGTGTGTGGCTAACATGTTACTTCAGAGCTTTATAAAAATGATTACTTTGGTCTCCCATGTTTTTGTTTTTATTCTCTAAGAATTCCTAGTCACGTGCAGGCCCAACCCTTGTTTCGACTCATCCATCTTCCTCTCTGCCTGCTGACCTTGCTGGTCTACTCCATCCTTTTCCTGCTGGATTGCCAGTTCCAGGTTGCCTTGCTAAGCACCACACATTCCATACTACTGCTACAGAATGGATGCCATTACTGACTGACACGGCCTGCTCTTCCCTCTGCATTCCTTACCTCTGATGTCAAATTCCCGCACTTCCTTGCAGCCACATATTTTATCATTTAAATGTTCCCTCCAGAGCTGATCTGGTCTCAGGCCAGCATTGCCGACCTTCCCTCTACTGTCTCTTGCAAGCCCGACATTGTTTGACCCTCTGTGTCCTTGTTTCTGCACAGCCAGACACTGATGAGCCTGCCACATGCTTGTCTGCAGAGTGGGACACTGCTGGACATTCTGTGTTTGCCGCTGCAGTTTTAAATTTCCTGTCTTCCCTTGTGCTTGCCTCTGCAGAGTGATATAGCCGACCTTCCCTATGCTTGTCCCAGTGGAATCGGGACACTGCCACTTTCTCTTAATTTGTCCCTGCTAAGTCAGACACTATGTGACCTTCACAGTGCCGGTTTCTGCTGTCTGACATAGCTGGACCGTTCCAGAGGAGTCTGATATTGCATGCCTGCCATGTGCTGGTCTCTGATATTTGACATTGCCTGACCTTCCCTAGACTTGACTGCTGAGTCAGACCATCTTCTGGTCTCTGCTGGTGGATATTGCCACTTTACATGCAGTCCGACATTGCCCGACCTTCGCTATGCTCATGTCTGCAGAGTACAAAATAGCATGACCCTGTATGTACTTCTCTCTGCTGAGTATGACTTTCCTTTACCCACCCTGGGCTTATCTCTTCGAAGTCTGACATGGCCTGACCCAACCTGTGCTCATCTCTGCAGAGTTTGATACTGCCAGATTTCACTATGCTATCTCTGTAGAGTCTGACACTGCCAGACTTCACTATGCTACCTCTGCAGAGTCTGACATTGCTGGGCCTTCCCTGTAGATCTCTGCCGAGTCTGAGACAGCTAGACCCCGTATGTTTCTCTCAAGTCTGACATTGCCTGCCCATGTCTCTGACAAGTCTGTCACTTCAATAACCTCCCAGTGACTACTTCTGTTGAATGGGACATTGCCAGACCTCCCTGCACTTCTCAGAGTCTGAAACCATACCTCTCAACCTCCTGACTCCGAAATGAGGGACACAGCACCCTGAAATGAGACGCCATGAGGGACATCAGAATTTCAGCACTTTAATGATTTAACGTCCTGTTTAAGACCATAACAGAGCCTGAAACTCAATGTAATAGCACTGAAGAAGAATCTGTGTATTAAATTTATCATTTACAGAATGCAATAAAACATTTATTGTGTGGATGGAGCTCCTGGCCTGGGTATATACAGTACACATACTGCAATTTCCAATTCCTCATAATTTTGGAAAAAAAATCTCTGCAATTATGGCTACATTTTCCCACAATTTTCTGGCCTGCCTGCCCAGCCATGACATATCATCATCCAGCAGTACTGCCATGACCTGCCACAAAAAGGAAGTCTTAGCCCTCTGTGACTGTCCTCCTGGGTTGTGTTTTTACTAGCGCTACCACTGTTGTACTGCAGCCTGCCCTGGCTGAACATGATAGTAAGAGGATATACTATACTCATTATTAATTTATTACTTGAGATGACAAGACTTTTTGTCTTAGTTTGAAATGACGATGTGAGAAATTGAATGAGATCATGGACCTACCTCCTCCTCTCTGACAGCAGTACTAGTAGCATCCAGTGACGAGTCCTCCTGGCTGGCTCTGTTTGTCTCTGTGACTCCTGCAGTGCTCTCGCCAATTTGGTAACCTAACGGTGGTCAATAAAAGGACAGTTGGACATGGACAGACTTGGGCC
The DNA here is from genome assembly GCA_016271365.2 of Neoceratodus forsteri. Classification (NCBI taxonomy): domain Eukaryota; kingdom Metazoa; phylum Chordata; order Ceratodontiformes; family Ceratodontidae; genus Neoceratodus; species Neoceratodus forsteri. The sequence goes on from JADMNL010000035.1 coordinate 66,399,767, forward strand.
ACAACCACAGCCAAAGAACGAGTCCCAGGCTGGCCCAATGCCCCACATCAGCAGCTGGCACTAGCACACTCCAGAGTCCGGACCACACTCACTGCCACAAAAGGCAAACAAACAAATCCTCTGCTGTTGGGACAGGGACTGTACGGGGATCGCGAGCACCAGCCAGATAGATCCCGAGTCTGCATGTAGATTCCTCACCAGGTAAGCCGCAACACACAGTGAGCAACCAAGAAGGGAAGGCAGCAAGCTTTTTTTTTAGCAAGGCTGCAGTTGATAACTCCTTCCTCCTCCTCTCTCCATGCAACAGTGCGTACAGTCTTGTCAAGTGCCACCAAATTGCCGCTAGTGCCACGCACTTCCTGATTGGTTCACTGAGCAGAGGAGGAGCAGCGGACTCACCCAGTGATCAATCTGACAGTGGGCCTGACTTGACTGACATGTAACTTGCTTGCTGAACTAATTATCAAGTTCGGCAGCACCACCGGCCCGCCACAGCGTGCGACTGTCTGACGCACGCGCTCGCCCCCAGTCCCATCTCGGAGTCATATACACAGGCACAAATACATTTAAAGGGCCCGCTGTCATTGTAAATGTGGGACAATGATAGGTGCAAGCGGGACCACTTTTGGAAATCGGGCCAAATGTGGGATGACCTGCATAATGCGGGACACTTGAGAGGTCTTCTGAAACTGCTTGACTCTCTCACTGCTTCTCTGCCGAATCTGACACTGCCAGGTCCTCCCAGTGCTTCTACAGAGTCTGACATTGCTGGACCCTCCCAGTGCTTCTGAGTCTGACATTGCCCAATTCTCCATGTGCTTCTCTCTGTGGAAGACACTGCTTGACTGCACTAGTCTTGATCAAGTCTGACATTGCCAGACACTCCCTTTGCTGGTCTCTGCAGTCAGACACTGCCTCACACTCCCTGTGCTCATCTCTGCCAAATACGACATTGCCAGATACTTCCTGTGCCTCTCTGTTGACCTTCCCCTCACTTCTCTGCCAAGTACGACATTGCCGGTCACTCCATGTTCATCTCTGCTGACCTTCCCCTCACTTTTCTCTGCCGACTCTGATATAGCCAAACAGTCCCTGTGCTCATCTCTGCTGACCTTTCCCTCACTTGTCTCTGCCAAGTCTGACATAGCCTGACACTCCCTGCACTTATCTCTTGCCGTGTCCGACACTGTCGGACTTTGCTTCACTTCTCTACTGAATTAGACACTGATCACACACTGCTTGTATTCCTGGGCTGCAGCACTGGCTGACCTTCGCTATGTTTATCTGTCAAGTCTGATGTGGCCCAACCTTCCTTGCACTTGTCTCTGCCAAGTCTGAAGTTGTCTGACCATAGTGCTACGCTATGCTCTAGGACATCATCTGACTTCAATATGGTTAGCTCCCCTTTACACTACCTTTCACATCTGCAGCATACTTGATGTCTCTTGTACTCATCATGGCTGCTGGCACTGCTGGGTGACACTTGCATATTGTGCCAGCTTACACCACCTGGCCTCCCCCATGCTCATCTGTCAACTCTACCAGCCCTACTATGCTGTGTTGGGGTCTGCCAGGCCTTCACCCACCCTTGAACACTGCCCTGACTGGTTCTGCTTGCATGTAGTCTTACAAGAAAAGCTGGCATCATGATTACTGTTGGCCTATATGACATTTCCCTTCACTTCCCCAATACTATCTTTTTAGACCCAGACAGTACATGGATATTCTATGAATTTTAGCCCCCCCCCCCCGATACTCTGCTATAGTGCATTATGGATGGGGGAGGGAGGGGGAAGAAATGAGGATGGATGGGGCAAAGCACCATAACGAGGCAGGCCTTGGCACACCAGATAATCCGACAAGCCTTTATCTGCCAACATGTTCTGTGTCTTCTATCTGCACATATCAATACACACATTTGCTGAGGAAGCAATAATATCCATCGAGGTGTCCGATCATGCTGAAATATATTGCCGGATGGTCTTGGGTATGTTTTTGCCTCATGCTTTCAACCACTCAAGAATTCGGTATATTTCTGCACAAATGATGGACACAAGGTGTCCGATCATGCTGAAATATATTGCCGGATGGTCTTGGGTATGTTTTTGCCTCATGCTTTCAACCACTCAATAATTCGGTATATTTCTGCACAAATGGATAACTTGGAGTATGTTACTGCACTTACACAATACTCTTAAAAGATTAACAAAACCAAACAAAAATTATCATCAGCTGCAAAAGCAAAGCTTTCCACATATACTGAAATAAGTGAGAACCACATGGCATTTCTCAGCCAGATGACTGTTTTTGCAACCTATTTTATAAGCAAAAAATAATAAAGTTTTCATTGCAAAGGTTATTTAAGACAGTAGACTGCACTACAAATGCAACACTAAAGTATCCCGAACGTGAAGGAGGAAGGTCAGGTCTAAAAAAAACGATTAAAGCCCCTCAATGTAATTGTTACTATAACTGTGTGAGCTCTAACCCATAAGTAAGCTCTCCCCCTCCTGAAAGAGTGTCAACAATGCTCCCCTCCTCCCAAAATATCAAACAGTGCAAACACACGGCCTTTGGCATCCAAAGAACCAAAAAACAAAATTCTTTATTTAAAAATTTGACTACAGTTACAAGACATGAGGAAGACCTCTCTTTAGAGGAGTTTCTCAACAGAAAATTAATTTCAATGTAAAATTTTTATACATTGTGTGAAACTGCAAAACAAAAAATTAATACATTTTTTATTTAAAAAATGATTAGACAAGTAAAAAAAAAATACCAAAAAAATAGCAATGGGTTACAATATCAGTTTTTTTTGCGTTTTTAACAGACTGATAACAAAATGCAGCCCTGTATACAGACTCTGTTTTCCTTTCTGTAAATTTGTTAAAAATCTAACATGACCAATATTCAAAAAGTGAAATACTTTTTGATGTTATTTACAGTTTTAATGCTTACATTTTATAAACTTTTTTCCCCCATCAACCACACAGTTTAATGAAAAACAATTTTCTCCTCTTTTTTTGTAAAACCTTATTTTTCTTTTAAAAAAAATATTTTCTCTTGACAGCTGCCTCAGTTCAAGGACATGCTTTGGGTTTTCAAAAGGGGGACTGGGACACCAAAACAATGTCAAACAAGTATGAGTCAGGACTGGTGAATTGTTGAGATCCTACAGTGTGACTTGGGTGCTAATCGGATGGTTTTTGAAGTGGCTCAGATGTAGGGACAGTGGCCATCTTGAATCGGGACAATATACATGCATTCCCACTGCCCTATCTTTCTGCCCCTCACCCGCTTAAATTATGCCCATATGCATTCCCCGTCCTTTCCCCTAATCAAAGATGGCTGCTGTTAAGACACTGACCTGCCAGAGCTGGCACTTTGGCTTCTCCTATGGGATCTCTATGGGGTGGAACTCTTCGGGTTCTAGTTGGATGTAGTTCTAATTAGAACCCAAAAATGTTCTGAAACGTTGTTTCCAAACTGCTTTTCGATCTTAATTTGCATTATATACAAATTACATGATATGTAGATCTACATTTCAAGCACCAAAACTTTTTTTTGGGGGTAAGGGAGGTCCTAGATTTTAGAAATGGGTAAGTTCTAAAGGGCTCATAATTCTTTAAAGAACCATTTCTGCCCATCCTTTGTTTCACCACCATTCTCCAAGATATACTGTTCTTTACCAATTTTGGTTACTCGATTATGTGCTACTCCGCCATCTACTTCCCATCGCCCATCTGACATCATCACAATGACCTAACACATGTGGGGCAAGGGGCCTCAGTGATGTCATGAGTAAACTAGGATGCTACTGGAAGCCCAGTAACATTGTGATCAAACCTGGTTCTCTCCACAACCAACCAGTACCCAGCTGAGAAAAAGTAAAACCGTTTACATTTAGAAAAGTTGCTGAAAAATATTTTGTGTGTTTGTAGAGTTCCAGTCCCTCTTAATTACAGTAAAGTGTTCAGGATTGCTGCCGAGAAGGCATTTGTTAGGTAAGCAGTATAATCCCTCTTCCTCCTCATCACTGTGAAGGGGAATCTGTCCTCCACACAACTGTTTTCTCCCTTGGAGGGGGAGAGAAAGGAAAGGTGCTCTGTTTTATTTAGCACCTTTCACACACACTCTCCCAAAGCCTTTCTTTGGTATGACATGCTGTAGTAGTCATTATGTGCACACAGAGAGAAGTGAAATTGAGGAAAGCTTGGGGCAAGGTTAAGAACAGAGAAAAATAAAGAAGGGTACTATCTTTAGGTCACCAGCCCTCTTAAAGTTGTCCACAATGGTTGAGGGGGAACAGAGAATAAACAATTTGTATAAAGTAAAGCTGTTCATATATTTTTTTTTTTATTTGTTTGCATGTAATTGTTTTTGGTGCTTGTGAAAGGTGCTGGATTTCTAGCACTGAAAACTGTAGCCCCCCCCCCCATTTTGTCTTCAAGACAGAGACAGCAGAGGTGATCACACTGCACATTTACCAATACTGCCCTGCCAATGTGCTTCAAATGCTGTCATGAATGGACAACCACGTAGGCAAGAGAGTAGTTCAGACTCCTTGCCCATTCAGTCCTCAGTCTCATGTGAGACTGCCGGCAAGGGCGCCAATTAGTGCTAGCTGTGTTGGTGTTTTTATGATGTAGACACCTGCCCAGTGCCCACTGGGCACCGGACCGAGACCACTGTAACTTACTTTACGCAGTCCACACAACAGCCCTCAGGTGATAATGGCTTAAGGACACTACTGACCTAGGCAGGATTTGAACCAGTGACCTAGACGTGAAAGGCTCACCAACCCCTTACGTCATCCAGCTTCCCCATTGTTCCTACTTCCTCAAAGAGTAACACCCACAAATGATCACTATTTCACTATATCTGTTTTGTATAGTGTTCTCTTTACAGAACCAAGAATCTCGAGTTCTGACTGACACTATGGAAACAATACATTGAGCACTGTTCTGAAACTCTCCATAAAGTGCTTGGAGCTCTGATTCCATATAAAATAGCCCAGTTGTCCAAATTCCCATTTCCATAAACAGAACCACACAAACTTTGTCTATACAAAAGAAAACTATCAAATACAGTTTTTACACATTAATGTTTAAGTAGATACAGGTATCTAGGGATCACTGGTGGAGTAGGAACAGAAGCAGCTGGGAATTTACACACACTTTCTGTCCCCTTTAAGGTCTTGTTCAAGGTTAAGTGGTGCTGCAGGGATTCACACAAGGGTCCAAATAACAGAAATATTGGACAGTCATGACACCCCTTGAAAAAAGCTGTAGTGTACGATGAAACACTGGGAAGTCAGCAGTGAAAAAGCATGTTATACATCAGATTTGATTTTTTTTTGTTTACGTAAACTAACTTCCCAGAATCCAAGTAAACTTTTAAGACAATATTTCAACACAATACAAATTATATTTAATTAATTTTCTAACTTTATCACCTCATGTCTTATTACAGAGCATATCTGCATGAAAACTGGATCTGGTCCTCCCCCCAGATTTCATCTCATCCTTCTCCGTTTCCCTAGTAACGCCTCGGCTGTGGCATAATAATTTTCACAGCAACACATTGTGATGTTATAAACAGGATCATAAGGTGCAATCAGGAGGATGAAATCTGCGGACTAAGATCCTGTTTGCATTCAACTTTCCTCAGCAAGAAAGACAGAGGGCAATACATACAAAACACAGATGAAACCTAAGCTGTGTTGGGCTGAAATATTACACTTTGATTTTCGTGAATACTGGAAAATCCTTTCATGCACAATCCAGTTTCAGTGATGGTCGATCCCTTTCATCATGCAGGAAGCTATGACAGTACACTGCATCCAGGAGGGCTCCACTGTACCGACTCCTTCGACACGCTACAGGTGAAAATAAAAACAGCCTAGATTTTAAATTACCAATGATCTTTAAACTAGTTGGAAAAATTTAGAGAACTGCAGTGTTTGAGATCAACATGGTTGCTGACCTCAAGATGTTCTATCCTGCACAGCCACCCTTCCATTACCTATTGGGGGGGGGGGGAGAGATACTGCAAGGGTCAAAGATCAGCAGCAATGTTTTCATACATATTTGGGGGAGAGAAGAGAGTCGCACTGTGACCCATGGTTCTCCTTTTCCATAATCTCCAACAATAAATTGAGGGGAGGCGTGCATGGGTAAGCCATCGAATCTACAGCATGTAGTTATTAAGGCGCAAGACCTGCAAACGGCAACAACTGTTGCAGATAGTACAGTTAAAGAAGCCAGCTGCAAGTTAAAAGGGCCTCATCACAACTGGTGGTAACGAACCAAGAGGTCCTTTTGATTTTCAGTTGGTATTTTTGTTTCACCATACTGCCTGCAACAACTGTTGCTGCTGTTTGCATGTTTTGCAGCTTAATAAATACACTACATAGTTTTGGTGGCTTTTCTTATGTGTCCCATTTTTTCACTGCTTGAGTTTAAGTAGTGCTATCAGCACTGGCTGTGAGCCCCCCCCCCCCCAAACAATGTTCATACTTTTTTCAACATTCCTCAGTTCTTCTTTTCACAGTACAGCCGAATTTAATGTCACCAGCAATAAAACCTGTATAGGTGTTGCTTTTTGCAGTACTGATTCCAAAATTACCCATTCATTTGTTTCATTTACACTTTTTGGTTTCTAAACGTCAAATATTGTTGCTGAAACACTTTACATATGCCAATAAAAAGGGCATATAAAGCTAAAATCCATAACTCTGCATTCTGACCAGTTACCTGGAAGAGGGCAGCTGATTACATACAGCGACTACCACCGCAAACGGAGTACGTACAGTATCAGCACGGTCGTATGCGGCTATCTAGTGGTAACACAGCAGAATGCAGTTTAGTGTCTTTATCACTGTAGTTTCATTACATTTGAAAAATACTACATAAAAATCAGAATTAAAAATATTGTAAACTGGATTACAGATAAAATAATTCGGTAAGTTAAGAATAAATAATGTAAAATTAATTTTTATTTGCTGGTCACCTTTAATGAGTCACTTTATAGAGTTGGCAAACAGAAAAACAGCGCCATTCAGTAGCGTTCAAAAAGTAAGTCCAAGACTCTTTGGAGATAAAAAAACTTCTTTATTCAACATACAGCATAAAACCAGTTGCAAAGGCATGTAGATGGTCCTTCTCTTTTCCCACTCTATAGAGCTGCTCCTGCAGTCTTCTCGTGGTTTGTCTAGAATAGTTCCAAATAGAATGTGGAACTTGGTGTTTGTGGGGTAGGAGTAAATCTGAATGTTGAAGGAGTAGTTCTTCGGAGGTATGCCATGTATAACACAATCTGCTAGAGCAGGGGCATCAAGGAAGCTCCTGGGATGGGGCTGCACTGTAATTTGGTCCACTGGTAACGGTTTGGATAAAATCATGATTGGTTACCAGTAAAAAATGACAAAAAGTCACGCAAACACCAACCTACAGGTGACTGCAAACTTCTGGGTTCATGGGGGAGCCCAGAATTCTGCACTGGGGTGACAGTGTGTCATGGAGAGGAGCCTGACACACAGGGAGGGGGCTTAGGCTGTGCCACATTTACCCACCCCCTGCTGTCTGACAATGGAGTAGCTCTGGAGACTGCCGTCAAGACAGCAACTCCTGACCACCACCACCAGTAACGGAGTAAGGAGCTTGCGATCGATGCAATCCAGAATGATGAGATGGGGAGACAGGGGAAAACAGTGGAAAATAACTTTTTAAAATGATGGAAACAGAAGGAGAAACAAGCATCACTTGCCCCACAGTTGATTTGGTTGCTTTGGAATCAAGCTGCAGTGTTGCAGCCCAGGTTTGACCACTCTCTCTAGGCCGACTCTACAGGTTGGCAGGCACCAGACAAGTCACAGAGGTGATGCTTGAGCTCTTGGGTGGGGAGTGGAGAAGAGCGATTTTAACTGAATGCGATCGATGGAAATACTAAGGACTGGGAAATCCAGGGGAGGGTACAAAAGCCAAGAATAAAAACTGGGGACTCACTAGAACAGAATCCCTCAATACATTCCAGCTTTGTTGCTAATGATTTCTTAACTGCCTTACACCTTGTAATATATGGAACTCTCCAAACATTCCATCTCGTAATTACCACCAATCTCATGTCAGAACATATTTTCTGATGTCACCCTGACGGTATATGGGTGAGCACCCATGTACTGCAACAGTCTTCTCTGTAACAAATTCTGTTCACCTGCCTGGCCCTTCTTACCATTTGCACCCTTGCACTGGGAGTGTGTAGGGGAGAAAGAACCACAAGTCCGTTTATTAGGTGTGAAAGTCCTCCGAACAGAAGCAGCAAACTTTACATTGTTGCTTACCAATTAATACTGAAACCTGAAACAGTGTAAACCAGGGATGACGACAGCTTCTGTTGAGAGTGACACCACCTGACGAGCGCACCTGTGTGGCTCCCAAAGCTTTATGAACTGCAGTATCTTTGTACAATACATACACTGGTCCAATAACGTACATCAAGCTATGCAACTCTAGTTTTCCAGGGACCAATATGACTGCAAGCAGTCTGTCCCACAAAATACAAGTAAGTTTTTATTCAAGCAAATGTCATAACTTACAGACTTGATGGACTTAAAGGGATACCGTCAACCCTTTTTTTCTATCATATTATCTCTAGCTGAAACCCTACATTTTAGGATTGCTTACCTTCTCTAAAATTCATTGATGCTGCTCATTCTTTAAATTGGTCTCCTTTTTGTTGGCCCAGTGGCATGGAGGGCCAAGACGTCCAATGCCTTGCCCTCCTGCCATGCTGGCAACCCATGTTCGGGAATGAGCATGGGCGGCAGGGGGTCAGTGGGGTGGGAGAGGACTGAACATACTTAGGACACTTCTCTCCTGAGGATGAGATGGGCAGCCATACTGGCTGCCACTGGGTGGAGGCCCAGAGGCCGTGCATGCAACGAGTAGCTCAAAGCTGTAGCCACTTATCATGCAATAGTCTCTTCTTCTACTACTACATTGTGAGTGTTAGGATAGTCCCAAGTCCAGATAAGATGCAGTGGGGGTAGATACATTCTTGTATAGTGGCTGACATTTGAAAGCCCATGAAAAGATTGTTAAAACAAGGTACTGGTCTCACCTGTAGCCTTAAGCACTCTAGAAATATAGATTAAGGAGTCCATTCAATTTTAAGACTACATTGCAACCTTTTCTAGAATACTATGATGTCATTGAGGAACAAGCTGTACTTGACTCAGTGTAGTTAGGCACAACCTGTTCCTCAATGGCATCACAATGTTCTACAAATGGCTGCAGTGCAATCTGAGCAGACTTAAGTCATCTGTATCTCTGGAATGCTTCCAGCTACAGGTGCACCCAATACCTTGTTTGAGTGATCTTTCCATGGGTTTTCAAACTATGTCAGCCACTGTACATGAATGTATCCCTGTAAGGAACAAACTGGACATAGTAGCAATTAGTGAGACGTGGTTTACCAGTAACCACACTTGGGAGACTTCAGTACCTGGCTATGTATTGTTCAGAAGAGACCGAGGTGCAAAAAGGGGGGGAGGAGTGGCCCTGTATGTCAATGAAAATATCAAAGCTACAGAAATTCAGAATGCACATAAGGAGACTTCAACATGCCAGAAGAACTGTGGGTCACCCTGGAAACAGGAAGTGGGACAGCCATAAGAACTTGGGTTGTGTACAGGCCCCCAGACCAGGGGGAGGACACAGACACATTACTGTTAGAAGATATACAAAACATGACAGCTAAAGGGGAGGTTCTGATAATGGGAGACTTCAACATGCCAGATACAGATTGGTCAATACCAGCAGGAACATCTGCCAGAACTAGACACACAGTGGATTCCCTGCACGGGGAGGGCCTCAAACAACTGGTACAACAACCCACAAGAGACAGGGCTATCCTAGATCTAGTACTGACTAACAGGGAAGGGATCACAGATCTCCAGGTAGAAGGTCACCTGGGGCCAGTGACCATCACATGGTATGGTTCAATTTGGCTACTACATCTAAATCATCCTATTCCAAGGCAAAAATATGGGACTTCAGAGGAGCTGACTTTGATAAGATGGCCAACAGAGTTAAGCTAGTCCTGGCAAAAAGAAACACAGGTGAGGGGGTACAGGCAAAGTGGGCAAGCATTAAGGATGCAATACTTGAAGCAACATCCCATTGTATTAGACAGAAAAGGAAGTGCAAAAGAAGAAGGAAACCACTTTGGTTCTCAAATACAGTAACAGAAAAGGTCAGAGCCAAAAGGCTGGCCTTCAGGAAATATAAGGGAATACAGCGGGATGAAGATAGGGAGGCATACCAAACTACCCTAAGGGAAGCAGGGAAGGCAGTAAGGCAGGCAAAGTCCCAAACTGAGGAAACACTAGCACAAACAGTAAAAGAAGGTGACAAGACTTTCTATAGATACATTAGTGAAAGGAGAAAGTCTAGAGGGGGTATTGCTAAGCTCAATGGAGAAAAGGAAGCATGCAGGAGGAGGGACCATGTAAAGCATCTATCCTAAATAGATACTTTTGCTCAGTATTTACTGAAGAGAAGGTGGGCAGGGCCCAAGCTCAGCACCATGGACACAGGGGAGGGAGGTGAGCACTACTCCTTCACAAAGAAAGGGTCCTACAAGAGCTTGCTAAGCTCAGGGTGGACAAGGCAATGGGACCTGATGGCATACATCCCAGGGTACTTAAGGAGCTAAAGGTGGAACTAGCAGAGCCATTAGCAGAACTGTTTAGTGAGTCTCTTGAGCACAGGAGAGGTCCCAGAAGATGGAGAAGGGCTCATGTGATCCCGCTCCACAAGAGTGGTAGCAGGGAGGAGGCAGGGAACTACAGACCAGTCAGTCTTACCTCAGTAGTGGGCAAGATTATGGAGGCACTCCTTAAGGAAAGGATAGTGCAACACCTGGAATCCATAGGGGCACAGGATCCAAAACAGCATGGGTTTACAAAAGGAAGGTCCTGTCAAACTAATCTCATAGATTTCTTTGACTGGGTAACCAGAATGGTGGACCAAGGGGGAGCAGTTGATGTCGCCTACCTTGACTTCAGCAAAGCTTTTGACACTGTTCCACATAGAAGATTGATAAATACGCTGGGTAGACTTGGGTTGGGTCAGAAGTTGGTCAACTGGGTGGCAAACTGGTTGACAGGCAGAAAACAGAGTGGTGGTAAACGGTATACAGTCAGAAGAGATGCAAGTCACAAGTGGGGTACCTCAGGGATCAGTCCTGGGGGCCAGTCCTCTTCAACATCTTCATTAGTGACCTTGCAGATGGACTAGAGGGTAAGGCTTGTCTGTTTGCAGATGACACCAAGATCTGCAATAGAGTAGATGATCCAGATGGGGTAGGCAGAATGAGAAGAGATCTGGATAAACTAGCAAAATGGTCAGAAGAGTGGCAACTGGGATTTAATGCAAAGAAGTGCAAGATCTTGCACATAGGGAAGAAAAACCCTGAAGCCACCTATAGGCTGGGAGGGGAGTTGCTAGCAGTCACAAAGGAAGAAAGAGACTTGGGCATCATCATCACTGATGACCTGAAATCATCCAAGCAGACCTCTAAAGCAGTAGGTAAGGCTAGGGGGTGTTAGGGTGTATTAGTAGGGGTATCACAAGTCGTAAGAGGGAGGTAATAATCCCTCTTTACAAGACACTGGTTAGGTCCCATCTGGAGTACTGCATGCAGTATTGGAGGCCACACCTTCACAAGGACATTAACCAAATTGAGGCAGTCCAGAGAAGGGCAACCAAAATGGTGCAGGGACTGCATCAGGAGACATATGAGGACAGATTAACAGAGCTCAATATGTATACCTTGAGCAAAGGAGGGAGAGAGGTGATATGATCGAGGCATTCAAACACCTTAAGGGCATTAACAAGGCGAAAGAGTCTAACATGTTAAATATAAGAAAAATAGCAGGACAAGAGGACACAGCATGAGATTAGAGGGGGGGGGGCAATCAAGGGGAATGTGAGGAAATTCTTTTCACAGAAAGGGTGGTAGATGCATGGAATGGCCTACCTCAAGAAGTGGTGGCTATGAATACAGTGCAGGGCTTCAAACAGGCATGGGATAGGCATAAGGGAGCAATACAAATGAGTATGAATAGATAGGCCACTGACAGAGCAAAGTTCGAAGGCAGATTTATAAGGTAGAAAAAGAAATGGGCAGACTGGATGGGCCTTGCGGTCCTTATCTGCCGTCAACTTCTATGTTTCTAACACATTGTGGTGTGGTAATGCCAGTATGGGGGGCAATCAGCAGCACATTCTACAGAATGAGATCATAAAATGTGTTTTTTAAAACTAGAGACACTTTGAGGCCGGGGGGGGGGGTGACACTGTCCCTTTAATGCATACTTCTTTAACATTAGGAACCCCCTAAACAGTACAGTCTCATGATAAACTAGTCCCCTCTCATCCTACTGCATCACGAGTGGTTCGACTGCGCTGAGTGGGTACCCACGTGCAAAAAGGATGCAGTGGGTGTTGATGGAGGACTTGAAACACCTTTTTGTGTGGTAGACGGACCGTTTTTCACTTAAAAAAAAAAAGGAGTCAGTATCAAACTACCAGCTACATCAGCAATTTTTACTGAATGCTACTAATCGAAATCAACTGCCTTCTGAGCTCGTTACCAAAGCTAGACATCAAGCCATGATCTCCAAGCTCACAGACTAAGAAATCGTGGGACCACCCTGCCTGGGAGCTTGGATTTAAAACCAGATTTTCTCCTGGCTCACAGATCCTTTGCTTAATTAATCATCTCTCTCTCTGCTGCAGACCTGGAATTAGAGACAAGGTATCTCCTTGCTTGTTGTCATCTGCTCTACCCATTGGACTTCTCAATCACTGCAGTTTCTTATACAGACCTATGTGTCTAAAACCAGCTAATCAAGTGGTCAAATGGAAAAAAAAAAAAATCATGTTGACTAGTCAGGGCTCAGTCGTAAAATGCAGAGTAGCTCCACAGGAGGCCTGGGAACATCTTCGGCCAGACCACAGGTGTAGGACGGTCCAGAATTTGCCAAGGAGTTGGGAGTAAAACACTCAAATTGGTAGTGGATATGCCTCCAGTGACATCTATCCTCATGGCTATCAGATACAAAACCTTAGTGACATGCTCTGGGAATCCTGCCACCTTGAAAGAATTGTAATTCCATCTTCCAGCTAGCATGTTCACAAAGCTTCAGCCAAAGGAAATGAGCTGGTGTAGACAAAGGCGTTCCCATGGCAGCATTCTCTAGCAGGCCTCCTGAAACCTGGTACAATCATTCAACAAAGACCACCCAACAAGCCCATAATATTTACTATTTTTTTTTTTAGTGGAGAAAACTGTTTTTCATTTGTCATGCAGTTATAACCCATCCCCAAACAAAAAGGTAAATACTTGGAAAGAAGAGAGACAGACTGAGACAGAAGGAAAGAACAAGAACGTTTATTGAAAGAACAACACATGGCACAAAATGGCAGCTACACTCAGATTTCTGAATGTTGTGGCAGATATCACCTCCCCCCCCAGTTTAAAATGTCTCTTACACCTTGGGTTAACTTAAGGATGTATTGCACCTTTCTGTGTGGACACCTAACCCATGATGCATACTGTGGGAAATTTAAGCAATAACACTCAACAGGGTGTTGGACTGTGCTAGGATCTATGTATGCCTTAGGTCTGTTATGTGCGCCTAGTGCACTCGACCTCCCAGGAAGTCTGTATATTTCTGCATAATCAGACACCCTGGAGGGTGTTCTTGTGCTTATAACACAGTCCTAAAAGATCATAAATTTAACGAATCAGAATCAAAATGTGAGCTGTCCAGCTATGTTGAATTAACCACACATCATACAACAGTTCTTAGCCAATCAGGTTGCTGGATTTTTTCCCAACCCATCTTATAAGCACAAACGTGCAAAATAACTAGTACAAATATATACCTCATTAAATAACCTGCTGTGTCTCGTGATGGCAAACTTGGTCTTGCTGCCTTAGAGATCTGAAATAAGGTGGACTGCAAATTCCTTTAGTGACAAACCCCCTTACTCAGCGATATACCAGTAATAAAAATAATAGCGATGCACCAAAGGTGGTGCGGATTCATAGCCTCATCACAGTAACAGGGGTGGGATTCAGGTATCCTGGGCTAGCTCAGGTTAATTACCACCACTTGCAGACAGAATGTGCCAGCATCTGCATCACACAGCATTATTAGCATGTGGTGGGTGGGGGCAAGCAATGCATTCCCAGCTGATCAGTGGCCCTAAAGCTGGGTGCATCCGTGCCCTGGAGTCCACTGTCTGCACTGCATGGCCACTACTGTGAGGTATCACTTTATCGAGTAGTGGGACCAAGACCTACTGAAAGGGGGATAGAACAGGCAATGAAGGAAAACCAATAAAAAAAAATTGGCACTGTATCTCTGCCATGATGTTTGGAGACCAACTGGACCTTCCGGTATAGTGGCTCAAACTCGAGTGCTGGTAGCCAATTCATATAAAATGTATAAAATACATGCCCAAAGTGGCCGTATCCACCTTTTCTGTTTGTCCAGGTGGCCTCTGGCCACTGTTTACAACCCAGAGGAAAGGACGACTCTGTGACCAGGTGCTTTCTCAAATTCCAAATACAACATGGCTTAGTCTACTCCATCCTGTCCTGCTCCTGGCAAAGAGGGGGTGAGGGAAACACATCCCCTGCTGCCATTTTGTGCCAGTTTGCATTAAAAGAAAAAAAAATATTGAAAGAAACATCAGAGAGAAAGGAAAAAAGTGGGAGAGAGATCCTGGTACAATGTCAATATGCCTCAGAGGTAGTACGTGAACACTCTAACCCATGGAGTAAATTCTATTGGTTTATATGAGCTTGCATGAGGTAATAAAGCTGTTTTCGATTGGCTAGTCATGTACAAATACTTTTTTCTACATTATGTACACTGTGCCTTGTGAGCAGAAGGGGCGTCTCTTGTATTTTGTAGCCCTACTCCTCACTTGAAGCACGACTACAGAGAAGTGTTTCATATTCGTAGTAAAAAAAAAAAAGTACTCGGACGTCAGTGTGTGCAAGTGTGTGTGTGTACACTGAACAATGCAATATAAGAAAGAAAACGGAAGAATAGTAGTGTTAATATAGCAACACACACTGCCATCACCCTGTTTCTCACCCCCCCAAAAGAAAAAAAATAACACCCCCTTAAGTCTCTGATCTTCAGGTAATGTCCAAGATGGGGTTAAAGGTCATCCAGGTTATGTCAAAAAGAACAAACATCCAGTGTCAACAAAACTTTTATGCAACAGCCAGGTGACAGCTGACAATGATGAGGTTTAGACCTCCGTGCTGGTCACCAGATTTTTAAGCTGGGTGACCTCTTTGTGTTCATGATGAACAGAGGTTGTTTTCATTATCTCCATTTTTAAACCCTTAAACCGGCATTCCCTTCGTAGCAAAATGAGAACAATAACCCCACCCCCACCCCAGCATGGGTGCCCTCTCTCTGTTTAAAGCTTAAAAGCATCATCTTAAGACTGCTGGTGCACCAAATGTTGCGTGTTCGCTCCCATTTGGAGGATGGGCAGCTGTCCTCTCACAAGAATCCCGAACAGTCCCCTCTTGGCAAAGGCGTTCAGGAAATGCAAGATACCAAACACAAAAAATGTCACTTGTTCCGACCATGTAAATCAACAAAGCCTCCCAGACACACAACTGAGAATGAAGCTTCAGCACTTAAATCCCTGGAGCAGAAGTACTGTGAGAGGATCACGCAAGCTTCTCACTATCCTGCCAGCTTTCATGTGCGCCGCCTTTTATCACTGAATCGTGAAATCTCCATGAGAGGGTGGAGTGTCTGCCCATGAGTCAACAGTGACAATAGCTAGGGTGGCGCCAATGAAGACAGAAGACAGTTCCTGTGACATCAGTGTCGGTTTCAGTGCACAACGGGGAAGCCGCTAGCCACACGGAAGACTGGTACAATCACAAGTCAATCTCAGTTTGACGACTTGCATCCATAGTCGAATTTCAGCGAGAGGCCAACTTCATGAAGACTCTTGTGATCACTGTCAACTTGTGCTTCGCACCATGAAGTTACCGTCAATCAAGAAGGAAAACTTGCGAGGCCTTCCGTGCCTTCAGAGTAACAGGGGATTCACGTTAGGCAGAAGGCAGGGGTTGTTCCCCCCTTCAACATTAAAGAACGAACAATGATTTAAATAAGAGTCGATGCCAACATACACGCCTTTGCTCATCTTGACCGGCTCCCCCCCCCCCAAAAAAAAACTCACTGGGCTCAAAAACTCCACAGGGATTGCGTCATAAATGATTCGCCATCAGCCAGGCTAGTAAAGTGTTTGTTTTCTTTTTATGATGCCGCTGGACATTAATACAAAAATTCAGAAATGACGAGGAAAAGTAATGTTCCAGAATTAATGCGTGGGAATTTCAGAAACACCCTCACAATTAACCCCTCCCCTACCTCGTACCCCCTCCCCCAGATCAATTTTTGTTCGCACAGTCCTCTCTGTTTAATTCCCTCTATTCATATCCACCGTTTTGGATGTTGTCTGCAGTCAGACTGAAGTCAGTTTTGTTTTTTTCGTTTACAGTTCTTACATACAAGCACACTCAAAGGTGATAAACAGTGTAACAACAATATCACCCTTCTTTCTTATTGGTCAAAGCTGGAGAACAAAAAAAGCAAGCCTATCAGAAGAGGGAATGGTGGTTGCTAGGAGATCAGTTGGAGGTATCCGAGTGTACACTTCCTGGTCCTTCTGTTGGTGACGTCACTGAAGAAGGGGTGGCCGCTTCCTGCCAGCCACCATTCGCCTGCAAACACAAAAAAGAAGAATCTATTATACTGTCTGTGGTTACATGTCTTCAGTATTCCAAATACTAAATATTCTAAATAAGGATCCTGAATACTCTATTTACATGAGCCGAAATGTGTCTGTGTGTACACGTGTGTATGTGTGTCTACGTGCGCGCGAGCATGTGTGCATGTTGTGTCTGTGAGTGCGTGTGTGTGTGTATCTGTGCACATGTGCGTGTGTGCAAATGCATGCCGTCTCTGTGTGTGCATGTCTGTATCTGTGCATGTGCGCATGTCTGTGTGCGTCTGTGCATCTCTGCGTGTGTGTCTGTATTTATACACTCTCCAGATAGTATTCTGCTTTTACGAATAACTGAGTATTGTGAATAAGCTTGAATTTGGCATGTTCAGTACATTGTTTTGTGAATTACTGGAGGCCTTGCTACAGTGCATATTTGGAATACTGAACATGCTGCATTTATATGGTCCAGTAATACACAAGAATTTGGAATACTACTCAAATATCCCAGCTATGTTATCTGGAACACTACTATTCAGAATCCTGGCGTTAGAATAATGCGACCATGTAAATGCATAAATATGACTGTTAGCAAGTCATGTAATTTCCCTTTCCTTAAAGAGGGAGTCACCTCAACCTATTTTCTGTATACCCGTTTAGTTTGTAGGCATGAACAATTATTCCCTCTCTTGTATTCCCCTAATTTCATCCTAATTTAAATATAAATGAGGTTAATTCATTCTGTTTTGCCCTGGTGGGAAAATCTGATTGTCTCCATTCCAAAAGTCCTGACACCACTCATGCAAGGCATCATGGGATTTAATGATGCGTACATGTAGAAGTTATACTCTTTAAGTTGTTACATGTCTTGTGAAGTCCCTGCATTCTCTATAAGCATTTTTTTCTCAGATACACTTTAAACTACAGAAAACATCAGGGCACTTAGTATGCCTTGAAAAGTTTCATGATCAATATAAGACAAGAAGAGAGGGACTGCAAAGAACAGCAAAGGCACTGACCAAAACAGTGCTGCTACTGTAGGCTTTAGCACCAAAACATAAAATTCCGGCATGTCTTACATGAGTCAGGTTCGCGATGGAGTTAAACAGGTTTTCACACCAGACTTCAGTACCTTCATTTACAGTTAAATCCTGAAATTAGGAGGCTGCAATAGAGGCAATCATTATGCAGGCCTACAAACTACACAGGGAAACAGCATAAACAGCTGAGGGGACCTTCCATTTAACCACCACAAGGTGTGGCATCCAGCGCCTCAGCCCTCACTGCCACCGGGCCAGTCACCAACGTCCTCATTAAAGATGGGAAAATATGAGCTGACCTGGTGGCACTGAGGGCGGAGGCACTGTGAGCGCACCCTACCTCACACCATGCAGACGACCCGGGTTCAGGCCACCAGGGTCAGCCCGGGGGTGAGGGCTAAGAGGACTGAGCAACCACCTGGCATCTCCTCTCTCCAGGCTGGGGTGATGTGCCATACCAGCTCTTGCTGCCCAGGCGGAGGCCTGGTGGCAACACCGGCATAGGAAAGCTGACAAATTGCAGGGAGGAGGAAGGCTGCGGCCCTAAAATGCATGCACACCTTCGTGTGCATGCAGTATCAAGCAGCCGCAACTCAGAAGAAACAAACAGGGAGGAAAAAACAAGAGGAAAAAAAAAAAAATCGAGCCGAGCAGGCTTCGTGAAGCCTTACTGACATCTGGACTGGCCCCGTCCACTCCAACTGGTAGACCCTCCTGAACTGTTACTCCAGGGGAGGAGGAATCTGTGGAGGAAACTGGCTCCCAGAGTCTGGGGACGGTCTGAGGTGTCCAGGGATGAGGCTGGGTAGCCACCTAGTCTGGAGGAAATAACATCTACATAAAAAAAAAAAAGATTTGAAAATGCATCCACTTACAGTAAATTTACTACCTGCACAATAGGAGCTTCCACCCCAAATATACAACACGTTCCATCATCTACAGTCAAGCCACATGGTACAGTTGAATATGCGTTGACACAATAGATGTGGAAATAGCAGCAGCTTTCCAGAGGCTTCACAAATCAAAGTTACAGTCCACACATTACTGACAGTCAAAAGTGGAAAAAAATGTAATGGAATATAGTAAAAAACTGAAAAATTACCCCAAAACATGTACCAACTAAAGCCCTGTACACACTACAACACAGCGAAAACAAACATTTTTAAAAACAGATGACAATTTTTTATATTTTTGGTGCACAAATGCTCTCAATATTCATGCACCATTCACCAATATCAGAACTAAAGCAAGGTCCTGCCCCTGGTTCACCACTGATCTTAAAACAGCCTTGCTAGCCAGAGACAAACTGTGGAAAAAGGCAAGAAAAACTAAGGATTCCAGAGACTGGCTAAATTTCAGAAAAGCAAGAAATTCATGTACAACACAAATAAGATCTGCCAAAGCTGCCTATTATAGAGCTGAATTAGATGCCTCCTACAATAACCCAACCAGGCTCTGGGGAACTATAAAGGGTATCTTGGGCCAAAACTCTACTCCTGCCTTAACCTGCAAACTGCTACTAAATAACACAGAAATTACGGACAAACAAGAAATCCTAAATACCTTCAATGACCACTTCACCACAGCTGGACTAGCATTTGACTCTTCACCTGCAAATCTCCTGAGATCTTCCTTGAACCTTCAATCCACCGTGGGTCAAAAGGCTACATCAACCTTCTCCTTCAACCCAATATCCTTGAAAGAAGTGGAAGATCTCCTCTCAATTTAGATACTTCAAAAGTGCAGGTACAGACTCCCTGGACCCCTACTTCCTCAAGATTGCATCTCAAGTCTTATCTGCCCCTCACTCATCTCTTCAATCTTTCCCTCACCACTGGATCCATTCACTCCACTTGAAAACAGCTCAAGTAGTTCCTTTACTCAAATCTGGTGATCCCATGGACCTCAATAATTACAGGCACATTTCCATCCTATCAGTTCTATCCAAGATGCTCGAAAAGTTAGTAAACTCACAATTAAGGGACTACCTGGATAACAATAACCTCCTAAATACAGCACAATCAGGATTTAGATCAAGGATAGCACCATTTACGCCCTAGCCAAAGTAACCAACGACTGGCAGATTGCTATGGATAAGAAGAACAGTACCTGTGCTGTGTTCCTGGATTTGAGCAAAGCATTTGACACAGTGGATCATGAATCATTAATCACCTCCCTTGGATCACTAGGGTTGGATTCCCCTTCACTCAATTGGTTCAAGTGCTATCTATCAGATAGGTCACAACTGGTAAAAGATGGAAACTACCTATCCACCTTAAAACCACTGTTAAGAGGTGTACCGCAAGGCTCTATTCTTGGCCCCATCCTCTTTGCCATCTATATTAATAATATTGATGCTAACCTCACTCAATCCAACATCCATCTGTTTACTGATGATACTGTATTATATGTTAGCAATCCTTCATTATCTAAAGCCTGTGATCTGCTACAATCTGAATTTTCCATCCTACAACACAACCTACTGGATAAAAAACTACTTCTAAATGCAAAAAAAACAAAAGCTATGTTCTTTACCTCAAAGAGTTGCTCTGCCACTACCCCACCATCCACCACCCTACAACTAACCACCTTACTTGGAGAGAAGCTGGAATTCGTTGATAACTTCAAATACCTTGGAGTCTGGTTTGATACCAAGCTTGAATATTCTGTCCATATTGAGGAGCTACTAAAGAAACTGAGACAAAGACTTGATTTATTTTTTAGAATAAAGCACTAACTCAACAGAGACTCCAAAAAAAGATTAATCCAGGCTTCATTCCTATCCCTCACTGACTATGCTGACTTTCTGTATGGACATTGTTCACTCCCTCTCTTAAATAAACTGGACACCCTATACCACAGGTCCATCAGATTCATTACTGACCTTCCCTTCAGCACCCATCATTGCTCCCTTTATAAGGCAGTGAACTGGACATCATTACAACACAGAAGAAATAGGAATGCTGCAATTTGGATATTCAAAGCCTTATCAGGCAAGCTACCTACCTATATCTCAGACTGTTTTACTCAAATTACTTCTAGGCCATACAACCTAAGGATCAGCAAAATTATCATTCTTAAGGTCCCCAATGCCTGCACCCAGTTTGGGAGGGCTGCTATCAGCTACTCACTAGCAATTGTTTGGAATTCACTCCAAAAAACCATGAAGCTAAATAACCTCCTACCCTTAATATCCTTCAAAGATTATTCACCACCTATTCCCAGAACTCTGCAACTGCTTCACAAGGCCTAAACTTGCCCTACCTACCCCCTTTTCGTGTTCCTATATGCTGATAAAACTCCGTTTCCAGTCCCAAGATTCACCCTCAAAATGCCTGCTAGGTCCTATAATCTACATATTACTCCTGATGTGCCCATTGCCTTCTGTCTCACAGATTAAAAGTTTTAATGTGCCGTGTACATATGTATATTGTTATATATTAGCACTTATGTCATTATATTACTGTTTATGTTACCCCTGTCATTGTATTACTGTTTATGCTACCCTTGTCAATGTAAAAACACTTGCACTTCTTGACCACTCAGGTCCATCTTGTAAATGAGCTATGCTCAATGATGTTCGCCTGATTAAATAAAGATTTTGATTGATTGATTGATGCGGTATTAGCCACTGCTTAACAATTAAAATTGCAAATTAGAGAGAGAGAGAGAGAGAGAAAGAAAGAAAGAAATGTGACCTGAATTGAACCAAGGCCCACAGAAAATCATCCCAGTGCTCCAGCCACAGAACTATAGGCTCATGTGGTTGGACATGGAGTTCCCAGACAGTTCCTTTCTCTAATATTGCAAATCCTGCAACTAGGAACAATCAAAATGACAATTTTTTTTTATTTAGATTTATTCACATTTTTTCTAGGGAGTTGGCTCCACTCCCCTTTGGGGTCACATCAGGCACCGGCCATTCATTGGGATC
Source organism: Neoceratodus forsteri (assembly GCA_016271365.2). Lineage (NCBI taxonomy): Eukaryota > Metazoa > Chordata > Ceratodontiformes > Ceratodontidae > Neoceratodus > Neoceratodus forsteri. The sequence continues at coordinate 66,421,582 of JADMNL010000035.1, forward strand.
GTCATGGAGCCTGCCAGCTCAGTTTTTCTCCCGCCCTTGCTGCGCCTGGAGGCACGCTCACATGGTGGTCCCACGGCACCCACCCTTTCTTGTACCACTCACAACCTACTACCCTCAGATCTCCACCTGGGGGCAACGATATGGTGGGAGAGGAGAGCTGCCTTGCAGCTGCTCAATCCAACTCCCACCCCCCTCAGCCAACCTCTGATGACCCAGGCTCGTTCTCAAACCCGGGTCGCCGGCATAGCACAAGGTGTGGCATCCAGTGCCTCAACACATAGCGCCACTGGGCTGGTTGACATCTAGTTGACAATTTGATGTTTTCCATACAGTATTAGCCACTGCTTAGGAATTGTATCATAAACTGTAGTAAGAAAGAAATAATGTGATCTGTAATTATGTCATCTTGATCATTCCTGGTTGCAGGATTTGCAATATCAGAGAAAGGTATCCAGGAACCCCAGGTCCAACCACGTAAGCCTGTAACTCAGTGTTGGAGCACCGGGATGGTATTCCAGAGGCCTGGGTTCAATTCCCAGTAGGTGACCGTATTTCTTCCTCACTGCAATTTGTGATTTGAATTGCTAAGCAGCGGCTAACACTGCACTGAAAAACTGTCATCTTGATTGTTCCCTGTTGCAGGACATGCAACACCAGAGAAAGGAAGTGTGTCCGGGAACCTTATGTCCAGCCATGTGAACCTGTAGCTTAGTGATTAGAGCACTGGGATGGTATTCCCTGGGGCACAGGTTCAATTCCTCGTAGGTCACATTATTCCCATCTCACTACAATTTGTGTTTTAGAAATGGACTAAGTCTTACTGTGTTACAGTGGCCGCACTTGGAGCAGCACATTTAAGCCGTTTTATTACTGTGTCCAACTGTCCACGCCACCATGCAATCTGGGCTACCAACTGGTAAAAATGGACTAATTTGTGAAATATTTTAAAAACCGCACCAAAGCCTAACTCTTAGAAGGGTTTTAGCAGTGTTTGAAAATCGGACTAAACCACTAGCACAGTGCGGATGAGAACTGGGGTTACAAAGACTAAAAACAGTTGAAGCTCCTTAAACTGATTTAAGTCCTGTAGTCAGTACAAGGCCTTGTTATCCGAAGCAAATTGCCAACAAATAAAAACATACTGCGGACATTCTGCTGTCAACAGGAAAGCTGCTAAACGTGCCTGCATAAAAGCAACAGATATAATCCCTCTTCCCTACAAAAAACTGGACTAAAGAGACATCCAGGGATCATTCGGCTAATGTTCCACCGATATGGCACATCCTATCACATGCTGCATATGCCAAAACATACATTTTTATGTGGATTAGACAGGGCAAACACTTAGGAAAAGAATGAAACTGCACCGATCAACAACAGACACCAAGTCACAGACAAACAACTGGGGCAGCATTTCTACAGCTCAGGAGAGAAGCTGGAGGGCCGGTCCATTGGCTAGATTTCTGCTTGCGACGCTGACCCTGGTTCGGGGACAGACACAGGAGTTGGAGGGACGGCTGGGGGGAGAGGGACTGAGCATCCTGGGGACTGCTCTCCTTCGCTTGGGGAGGGAGGGCTAGAGTGTCCGGTTTGACGGTGCCCCTAGCGTACTGCCACTGGCACTGCTATGCTAGGGGAGTGGATGCTGGATGTCAATGTGTGCTCCTGCCCCCAAGGCAGCAAAGCAACACAAATGCTGGCCGCCTGGCATGATGGCCCGTTCCGTTCCACCACCCACTGCCTCGGAAGCCCGCCGGGGAGGGTCCTGCTCTCATGGCCCCAACCCGGGAAGGGGTACTCCAGTGCTTGCCCATGATGTCTGGTGGGAGTGGGAAGCCCCCTCAGTGGCCCAGGAGGGTAAGCCTGGGCATGAGTGCGGTGGGTGGACAGGTCCAATGACAAGAGGGGGTTGGACCCAAAAAAAGAAGAGATGCTGGAGGACAAGACAGTGGCAGTTCTTAAGGGCACCTTTAAATCACAGACAGATAGAAAAGTCTAGGAGTTCAAATTTATGCAAGTTTTTGACATCCTTAAAGAAAAACTGTATTTCTCTGAAGCCACCCCCACCCAAAGCCTTAGCACCCGATTAGGCTTTCTGTAAGTATAAAACATGTTTTCAGCAGTACTACTGGCTGTGTTTTAACTTTGTAAGTACCACAATCGGGGAACATGGCAGGTGCTGCGTGGCGCCATCTCAAGTTACGGTGCGGCTCTGCGCCGCTTGCCTGTATGCTCTTCAATACAAGTGAGTGATGGGCAGCTGCACTGTAACCTGAAATGGCATCATGCAGCACCCACCATGGTCCCTGATCGCGGTACTTATAAAATTCAAATATAGTAAGTAGTACTGCTGAAAAAAATTTGTATACTCATGAAAAGCCTAAGTGGAGAGTAAGGCTTTAGGAAGGTGAGGAGTTTCAGATAAATACAGATCTTGCTTCAAGGGATCTCTTGCAGCAGGCTACATCACCGCCAGGACCACATGAAAACCTTTCTAGCTAGCAGTCTACCGGGGGCCACCCACTCCGACTTTACACGCTGACATCGCCCTATCCTATAAAAAGAGTGGGGGCCCCCTGAGCCCTTCTCAGTTCTTTTTCTGCCATTGACGATCACACGTCGTACTTCACAGAGATCCCACCAGCTTCAGTCGACCACCATTTCTTACTTTTTTATTTTCAATTTCGCTCCCTAGTTTAGCATCACTTTACTTTTAAAGCGATTTCTTCCACTTTGTATGCCGAGCTCCATCTCTGATAAACTCTTCAGGACTTGTGCCTGTGGGAAGAAGGATAACCATGAAGCTTGTGTCTGCTGCCTAGGCCCAGGCCATGACACCCAGGCCTCTCAGATCTGCTACAGCTTCACACCAGGCTACCAGACGGAGCTGCCAGAAGATCTTGGAAATGTTCCTGCTTCAACAGAAGGTCGCCCACCTGGAGAAGGAGCTACAGGCCAGAAGTTTCTCCACTTCCCCAGTCACATCTTTGGGTTCGCGCCATCCAAGGCCCGGTACAAATTGGGTGGGAAGCCCAAACAAACCAGGACAAGGACCACACCAGGGACTGGTCCTCCCAGACTTGACAGCGGTCGCCGCTTTATGCTTCAGCCACAGCAGGGCAGTCTTCCTCTTCAAGGGCTGCCCCCTCTGCCTCGCACACCCTCTCCCCCACAAGGGCTACTGTTGGCAGCTCCCCCCACCCCCAACCTCACCTCGGCGGGTGTCGGTTCCTTCCAGTTTGGGTGCCTCACCGACATCGCAGCCCCTCCTGTTCCAGCCCTTATTCTCCTCAGGCCATAAGTCAGGAGGCTCTGCCAGTTTGACTTCAACCAGCGTTGGTTCGCCATTCTCAGAGGTTCAGGCCACTCCCTTGACACTGACCTTGGCCGTTTTTTCCACCACTCTCTCTGCCTCAGGGCCCCTTCCTTCTGCGGCACTGCCCCAGGCCATTCCTCTGTTGTCCTCGACCTCTCTGATGATGACCCAGGCCAGGGGCACACCCCAAAGGCCTCTGCCTGTTTGGCTGCCCTCCCCGGCTTCACTGCTGATGCTGGACCCTGTTCTTCCCCAGCCAATGCAAACAGGTGTCCAGACGCTGGTCCCAGTGTATGTTTTAGGCCATGCTTTGTTCACTGTGGGATTTCATGCAAGCTAGGCTTGCTCCCCACAAGGGTTGATGCCGCAGAGGCCTACTGTGCCTGCCACTGCATCCCCTCTCCTCACAGAGCCACAACATGCACCTCCAGATCGGGTAAGCTCTAACCCCCCCTCGGTACCTTGGGGATCAGGGTGAATGTCACCTGGACCTCCTGTTCCCCAATGATGAGGATGAAGGGGATTGCTGGAAAAGGAGGCATTACCCCCTCTCATTCCACTTCCATGGTGTCATCCGATGGCAGGAAGACCCCCAAGTATATACCGAGGTCCCCCGGATGGCCTTTCTTTTGTCTGTTCTGAAACAATTACAGGGTACTATGGGGTTTGACACAGCGTAGCAAGACCCTATTCTTGTGCTGTCTGTCCACTTACCTAGGCCTATTGGATGTCCCTCCTCTCCTCATTCCTCCTTTGATAGAACCTTTTGAGGTTGCCACCATGGTCACCTGGCATCAGCCCAACATGGTCCCTGCCATGCCTAGGAAGGCGGACAAGTTATACCTGGTTCCCATGGGGAAGCCTTTCTTCACAGAACAAACCCAAAGTGGATTATGTGGTCATTAGTGCTGCCCACAACCATACTAAGAGGCCCAAACACCTCAGTTCCCTTCCCCCAGACAAAGAATCCTGGACATTGGAACTGACTGGCAAGAGGACCTTTGCCTCTGCCACTCTGACCATCAGGGTCCTTAATTATATTGCCCATATGGTCCAGTATCAGAACCAACTCTGAACTCAGGCCAGAGAATCGGCCGATCTCTCCCAGAGGACCTTCCGAGACAGCAGTTGCTTCAGAACCTTCAATCAGGGGCAGACATTGGCAAACATCTTGTAGGTTCTGCCTACAATGCAGTTGATGCCTAGGCCTGGGCAGCTGCTGTGGGTATCTGTCTGAAGACTTTCTTGGGTGTCAGGCTTTGCCAGGATGTGGAACAGTTCATCCTGAATGCCCCTTCAGAAGGTATATCCTGTTCGTGGCAGATGCGCAGGATATACTTTCTAACCTGCAGGCCTCCGGCAACACATTGCGATTGGTCCACTTTATGTACCACACACAGCCTAGAAGTGGTCAGTGGGTGCCCTTCTGACAAGCTGCCCACTAGACCAAGCCCAGCACCAAGCCCCAGGGTAAATGTAGAGCAGCCACAGCCTTACCTACCTCTTCCTCCACCATCGGAAAAGCTCCTAGGGGAGGCGGTGAAGACCTAGCCACAGTTCTATTTCAGCATGACTCCTTGCTTGACCCGCCCCCACAAGCAGGGCAGGAGGTGCACAGGGGGTCATTTCTCCCTGCAAATGGACAGGTGGATGGAGATCACCAGAGATACCTGGGTCTTGCAGCTCGTAGAATACAGCCACACTCTGGAGCTCCTGCAGTGTCCTCTGGAAAAACCTCCAGCTCAGTCCTCTTATCCTCCCAGACACATTCCAGTGCTCTGGGAGGAGATCCACATGTTGCTGCGCAAAAAGGGCCACAGCACCCGTCTCCGAGACTCAGCAGGGCAAGGGGTTCTACTACCTCTTCCTTCTGGTCCCCAAATGCACTGGGGATCGCAGGCCTACCCTGGACCTTTGAAAGCTGAACTTCTTTATTCAGTACAAGAAATTCCAGATGGTGCCTCTTCTGCATCAAGGGGACTGGATATGTTCCCTCAACATACAGGATGCATACCTGCATATCAAGGTGTGTGCTTCCCTCAGGTTCCAGTTCCAGGGAGCACATTTCCAGTTCTGGGCCCTGCCTTTTGGCTTATCTTCGGCCCCTTGGATGTCCACCAAATGCTTGGCAATAGTGGTGGTAGCCCTCAGGCAGGAGGGACTCTATGTCTTTCCCTACCGGGATGAATGGCTCCTCAAAGCTCAGTTCAGAGAGCATTTGCTGCAGACTCTGAAACATACCACCCAACTGTTCTAGGACCTGGGAATCATGATCAACCTGCCAAAGTCAATTTTGACCCCTTGTCAATGCCACCAGTACCTTGGGGCAGTTCTGGATATGGCTCAGGGTATGGCCTTCTTGCCGAAGGACAGGGCAGACCGCCTAATGGCTCAAGCCCGCCTGCTCTACAACAGCAGATATGTGTCAGCCAGAACCTTTCTCCAGCCCTTGGGCCGGATGGCTGCGACTACTGTCACAGTGCCTCTAGCTAGACTGCATGTGAGGATTTCCCAGTGGACACATATGGTCCATTGGGATCAGCACACAGACAACCTGGAACAGCAGGCCCTAGTCTCTTCTCCTGTCAAAAAGATACTGCTTTGGTGGATAGAACCTGGTAACCTGTTGAAAGGGATCCCTTTCCTTATCCCTTCCCCTCAGCACATTCTAAACACAGATGCTTCGGGGTTGGGCTAGGGGGATCACCTGGGGGGCCACCACGCACAAGGGATGTGGCCCAGGACACAGCCTACTCTCCACATCAATGTCCTGGAGATGCAGGCAGTCCTTTATGCCCTGCAGGCCTTCCAGACTCTGCTGTTCCAGGGCCTTCTGCTGGTCCAGATGGACATCAGTGTAGTCTACTACATCACCAAACCGGGGGGCACTCCTTGTACCCTCTCTGCCAGGAAGCAATAAGAGTCTGTTACTGGGCTCTGGATCATGGTCTAGAACTATCGGCTGTCCATGTTCCAGGAATCCAAAATGTCATGGTGGACAGGCTCAGCTGGTCGCAGTCCAGGATGCACGAGTGGGAAATGCTAAACACAGTCGCAGAAAACCTGTTCAACAGGTGGGATCATCCTGAGTTGGACCTTTTTGCATCCCCACTCAACATAAAATTGCTGCTTTTCTACTCACTCGCTCCTGGGCCTGGAAGATTTCTGGCGAGATGCGTTGTCCCTCTCTCGGAAAGGGGCATTTATTTATGCTTTCCCTCCCTTTACTCTGCTTCATAGGGTCCTGATCAACCTCCAGATGGAAGGGGCCACTATGATCCTTATCGTCTCCTGGCACTGTCGGATCTGCCTCCCTCTACTGCAGCAGCTGACAGTGGGACCACCAGTGACCCTGCCTCTGTGCACCAGCTTGCTCTTCCAGGAGCGGGCACCCTAGTCCATCCAGACCTCAAATCCCTGCATCTCCACACCTGGCTCCTGAAGACATAGCCATGGCTTGATTTGGAATGTTCTCCAAGGTGACGGGTGTCCTGGTAGCAGCTAGGAAGCCTTCCACCAGGGCCACTTATTCCATGAAGTGGAAATACTTTGCTCTGTGTGCTGCTTTGCATCAACTGGACCCTTTCACTTGTCTAGTGAATCAGATTCTGGAGTACTTGCTATTCCTCTTAGATTCTGGTCTGAAGTACTCCTCTATTAAGGTACACCTGTCTGCCATTTCAGCCTTCCACGTGCCTGTTGACGGCCATACAGCAGCACAACTGGAAGTGTCCTGTACATTTCTGAGAGGCGTTCTTCAGTTGAAGCCTCCTATCCGCAATACAGTCCCACCTTGGGACCTGAATTTTGTGTTGGAGAAACTTACTTTGGCACCTTCTGAGCCAGCCGTGACATGTGAGCTGCGCTTTCTGTCATGGAAAGCGCTATTTTTAGATGCCATTACTTCTACTCAAAGGATTTCCAAGCTTCAAGATCTCATGTGTGCGCCTTCCTATTTGGTTTTCCACAAAGTCAAGGTGTCTCTGCGGATGACTCTTAAGTTCCTTCCTAAGGTGGTGTTTGACTTTACTTTAAAATCAGTCCATCCACCTGCCTGTTTATTTTCCACAGCATGCCAATCCAGGGGGGAAGCATTGCTCCCCACTTTAGCTGTGCATAGAATTCTGCATTACTATACACACTGTATGATGTACTGCAGGAAGTCCTTAGAGCCATTTGCTTCTTTCATCCCCAGGGAAGAGGGCATTCCCGTTTCTAAACAATGCTTGTCCAAATGGTTGGCCAACTGCATCACTTTTTGCTACAGGAAGTATGGCAAGGATCTTCCTAGTATTGTTTGTGGTCATTCCACTAGAGGTATGGCCACTTCTGTTGCCTGTTTCAGGAATGTTTCAGCTGCAGAGATCTGCACTGCTGCTACTTAAGAGTACTGTCCACACCTTTACCAAGCACTACAGTTTGGACACTGCCTCTAGGCGTAGGGCCAGTTTTTGGCCTAGCTGTGGTTTAGGGACTACTTTCTTAGGCTCTTGGTCTCCAACCACCCAGACTGCTTCTTTGCCTGTCAGAACTTCTTGGGACTCATTCCATGGGTGTGGCCTGCTGCAAGCAATACCATCAAGATTAAAATAGCAGTAAAGTAAGAACTTACTGTAACAGTAGATCTTTGAGAGGATTTCTTGCAGCAGGCCATGCCATCCCACCCTCCTTCCCCCTAGACCTGTGGGTCTCTCTCTGTCTCTCCTTCTCCTTGGAGAGCTTTCTATGATTTATACATTGGTGGGAACCATAGGTTCTTCCTCGGTTCCCCAGCAGGAGATCAGCTGCTTACTGTCTCCAGTGGGAGAACTGAGGAGAGTGCAGGGGCCGCACACCTTTATAGGCCTCGTAGGGCGACATCAGCATGTGATGTTAGAGTGGGCAGCCCCCTGGTAGACTGCTAGCAAGAAAAGTTTCCATGTGGTCCTGGGGCCTGGTGACTACAGTTCCATAGATGTGGCCTGCTTCAAGAGATCCTCTCAAAGATCTGTTATGGTAAATTCATGCGCAACTGTACTTTTTCCTTTAAAGAAAAAACATGTGACGCAGAGAGTTTCGATTTGTGTGTGTGTGTGTGTGTGTGTAGTTCTGGTATGTCCTTCCTTTTGTTTCCATTAAGAATTTTTTTTTTCTGAATTAGCCTGCTTGTTGTTATGGTAGTGTTAAGGCTGCTGGGGATCTCCACCTTACCAAGGTTTATTGCTCGTTTTCCTGCATTGCCTCCTGACCCATGTGACACTGATGTCTCTGAGACCACTGATTTGGCAAGTACTAGAGAGGATCCTGATGTTCTGGCCTCCACTAAATAGCTCTAATTCAATATTTTTGTTTTCTAAGTGTATGTCAGGTCTAGCCAGCAGGAGTAAATGTTTTGCTTTTAAAACTTTTCATTTCATCAGACTACACACAGCCATAAAAAGCACACAAACCACCCCAGATCATCAATGCTATAATTAGTAAAGACTAGTCATTTTCTTTACAGAATAACCCACTCAACACTCAAGTATTTGCTAAACTGTAATCATTGGTGCTCCCTGGATAATAAAAATTACTTAATATCACAGCTCTGCGGTTGTAAAATTGATTGTAAACCAGTACTTGCTGAATCCATGGTCCCGGATACACCACCGTCACGTGGGATAGATCGCACTGTAGGAACAAGAACTTCAATAAACCATTCTAAGATGGAGATCCCTCAGGGCCATAAAACTACTGTAAAACTAGCAGGCTAATTTACAAAAAAAGCTCTTAATAGCAGACAAAGGAAATGACGCACCAGGACTACACAAACAAATCAAAACACTCTGACTGTATTACTCCTTTAACTCGGGACTTGATAGAGACAAAGGCTTCATGTCACACTATTTAACGTCGTAGAAGGTTCTGAGTTATCACAGAACTCTTCCTCTGTATTAAACAAACTGCAAGGCAAGACTGCTACATAATAAAAGCCAGTATGCTCCGCGGTCAGCCCCTCTGTGATTTGTTAATCAGCACTAAAATGCTTGTTTATATCTCTGCAGTTACATACGAACATACAAGTCTGCTCGTGTTGCAGGGTCCACAACTTGAGCTACTGTCCCTGCCCCCTCTCCCCCCATCCTCCCTACCATGACCCTTCCCCTATACCTGTCTCAGCCTATCTTAAAGCTGCCCACTGTCTTCAACGAGATTACCTCTTCTGACAGCGCATTCTAAGTGTCCATCACACTCTCTGTGAAGAAGTGCTTCCCGACCTCCCTCCTAAACCTCCCACCCTCCAGCTTAAGACTGTGCCCCCTCATGTTACGGTTGCCACTCAGCTTAAAGAGACTCTCCTTATCAACCTTATTTATCCCTTTCAAGTACTTGAAAGTCCCAATCATGTCCCCTCTCTCTCCTCTCTTCCAGAGAGTACATGTTCAGTGCCCTTAACCTCTCCTCATATGCCTTACCCTGCTGACCAGCTATCATTTTTGTAGCCCCTCTTCTGGACCTTCTCCAGAAGGTTAATGTCCTTTTTGAGGTGTGGGCACCAGTACTGAACTCCATACTCTAGATGCAGCCTTACCAGTGACCTGTACAGGGGCAGTATAACCTCCTCTCTCTTACTACTGATCCCCATCAATATGCATCCCAGCATCTTATTTGCCTTTGCTGCTGCTTTCTTGCACTGCATGGAGTGCTTCAGGTTACTAGTGATCATCACTCCCAGGTCCTTCTCTTCCTCCTCTGATGCAGATACTCGGGACTCTACCCAGGTAGTAATCTGTCCTAGGATTCTTGGCTCCAAAATGCATAATTTTGCGTGTCTTGGCGTTGAAGCCAAGCTGTCAGATCCTGGACCACCTCCCCAGCTTTTCCAGATTTTTAAGTTGCATTGACTGAATATCCCTCTAATGTGTTTAGACTTGATCCCATATAGAAGTTTCAGCTTATATCATGTAACCAGAGACAAAGCCTTGAAAACGTGCCATCTAATTTTGTTAGATAAATAGGATACCTTTGTTAGGCTAACAAAAAGATCCTCGCTTTGTTCAGCTCGTGGTTTTGTGTGGGATAACACAGCAGCACACCCCACCCTTAAAGTTTTCCTGAGATATGAATCTTAGGGCATTCTGTTTCCTGTCACTTATGCCAATTTCATCAAAACCCAAGCTTTTCCCCTTTGACTTCATCTGTTCAAGTTGCTTAGACCTGCCATGAAGTCATAATCCTCCGCTTATGACAGCACAACCTGTTGTCATGGAAATTGATTCTGATGTCACACGCTAAGGATTATTATTTTATTTATTTTAATAACTGGCTGTGCTAACTGGGACCAGGTCCTTTTTAGAGGAGCACTTTAAGGAGTATGACTTCAGGGTAGTGATGCACAGACAGTGCTTTTGACTACAATAATGCAACCCAATGGATGGTCATCTATCCAACCCCAGAGCAGAAATTCTATATCGCCACATTAGGATTTTGCAGGTAGTGGGATCACAGGTCAGATGTCTGCCTTGGATCCCTCAGATCCTGGATAGCTGGAACCTTGGATTCTCAATGACAGAATCTGGTTGTTGGATACCAGTGGTGTTAGATGCCATCCAGTATCCGATTCAGTTGGATACTATCCGGACAACATTACTCCAGGGCAGGACAAGCAGACTGAATAGATAGCTTCTTCTTTTTTATGCAATAGTTTTTTTATTAGATTTAATTAAAAACAGTACAACAATCAACAGAAAAAATAACATACTGTTAAAACATTACAGAACATTGGCAAAACACAGGTTTAGATTCAGAAGATCATTCCCCTCCCTGAAGGGGTGACCCCTCCTTCCCTGGTAACAACTGCCCATCTTCTCTCCCTGCCCCCCCCACCACTACCTCTGGCTGAACTCAAAGAACAACTGGTTCTCCCCCAACTCTCTCCTTTCCTCGACTCCTCCTCCTACTTCATTCCCTACCAGTCTGGTTTGAGGAAGGCCCACTCCACATCCACCACCCTCCTGCAGATCAACTCCAGTCCATCAGACATGGATCGTGGTCTGGTCACCTCAACCTTTTTTTTTTTTTGGTGACTTGGCCAAAGACTGACTATGTTGCCCATCCCACCCTTCTGAACAATCTTACCTGAAGGGTCTGTCCATGGACCCCATTCTATTCTCCATTTTCCTGAATGACCTTCCCTTTGCCTACACATGCACATGTATGCAGATGACACAGTTCTCTACACTTCTGACTAATCTGCCACGGACCTCGTAGTCTCGTTCCAGATGGACCAACACCATCCAGCACTGGTTCTAGGCTGATCAACTGTCCCTCAATACCAAAAAAAAAAGTCTCCCTGACTTATGGCACATGCAGAGGCTTGTCAGGTCCCCCCCCCTTCCATATCTGAGACAGTGTTACAACTGAGGATATTTCCTCCTTTAAATACCTTATAGTCTGGCTGAAGCACCATCTTGATTTCCCAGTTCATGTGGACATTGCCCACAATAAGTTACACACCAAACCAGGTGCGCATTAATGGAATAAAGTATGCATCCCACTTCCTGCCAGCAGAGAGACTGTTTTGAAGACTATTCTCCTTATCTTCGATTACAGTGACACTGTTTACAGTGCTGCTACAATGTCCACTCTAGCCAGACTTGACCCCCCCCTTTCATGCCTTCTGCAACTTTGTCCTTGATTGTCCCTCTAGAACCAACCGCTGCTCAGTATCTTCCTCCCTCTCCTTACCATCCCTTGATGCCAGGTGTCTTGCTCACTGTTTCTCCCTCATCTCTAAACAGTGGTTTGGGACCCTTCCCCTCTTAACTTTTCCTCCCTCCTCAATCCCTAACCTTATCTCACCCCCCCACCTCCCTTCACAACTCCAGCCCTTGCTCCTTGGCACTCCTCTCAGTAAAATCCTCTTCTTCTTACACTTCCCTAAACTGTGGGTCTCTCTCCCTCCAACTCCCCATCCCCTGTTTCCCTGTGCCTGTCGTAAGTTAGTCACCCCCTCCCTGCCCCCATTACCCTTCTCCATTCTTCCCTACCAGCTGTACTCAATGGTGCCCTGCTTACCCTACAATTCTGACCTTCATCTGCACTTTTTGCTGAACACGTTAGCGCCTTGCTCTCACTACAGTTTCGTCACCATCTGCACTTTATTGTACAATGTGTTTTTACTATTTATTGTTAATTTGAACTGTTTTGCTTATTGCATTCTATTTGCTGTAACTTGCTGTTGTGCTCCCCCCCCGAAGCATGTAGAAATAAGCTATTTCAGCTCAGTATGTCTTTCTTTGTAAATAATTTCAAATTAATTAAATCAGTGTATAAATGTTCTAAACATGCTGTTAGAAGGTAGCTTTACATTAAAGTTACAAGATCAATGAACAGAAATATTGGGTTACTAAACAATAACGCTAATAGTGTTGACAGTTTTTGAGACTGTTACAAATAGGGATCCCATTATCTGTGAAAACGTAAAACATTTATCCTGGGAAGAACAGCTAATCCTTTCATTCATAACCAATTTGCCCATATATGTTATCCATTCTTCCAGGCATAGAACTAATTATGATCCTCCATTTAGATAAAATCAGGGTTTTGCGACCTAAAGGCCCCTGCCATAACCCAGATCTGACTGTAACAGGCCACAAAGGATAAAGTCGAACGTTTCCCTAGTATGTAAACTGATGGGGAAAGGGGAATTTTAGAGTCAAACACTTGTTCACAATAGCCAAATAGAACAAATGATGCCCAAGGGCAAAGAGCTTGCATTCCGTGAATGTCTATTACTAAAGAATGGAATGTTCAGAAATTGAAATTTGGAGAGGGGGTCATACGAAAAGAATCCTGACGATGCCACCTGAAATCTTTGTGCAGAAAATGGAAAAACAACATTACAGGGGACCTAAAATCAGTATGCAGCTGTAGCAGCTGATAATGTTCCAGTTTTCAGAAATTACATTCACACTCCAAATGGTCCACATTTAACTGTGCCTGAATGCACGTCGATACACTTTTTTTTTTATATAAACTGTACATACAAGGTTCACACTGCACATGTAGTGTTTGCACGTTTCTTGTTGTACACAGTTGGGATGGGACAGTTCAGAACCTGTGCTATTTTCTGCAACAGAAGCTTATCAGAACTTTGTTCTTTCAGTTTCTGATAGTTTCTAAAAACACAGATGTCAGAGCAGGTCTTTAACTAGACAGAAGGCTGAGGATGTGGTGGAAAAACCCAGAAAGAAGGCCAGAGGTGGAGAAAGGACCCACTGAACCTGTTCTGTGCAACAGCAAGTGGTCATACCCAGTGATGTATACAAGGTGTATGAACTAGATATACAACATCAACTATTGTTTGCCATAACATGCACCACAGAATACTGGGATTTCTAGGACAATTAAAGGCATGGAGTCTTTCTAGAGTGTCCTCCCACTTCTCGGAGATGATAATCACGGGTGTTATTTTTCATTAGATAGTCACCCAACCTTTTGTTGAAAATCTGTTCATTAGAGTTCTAGGAAAACATAAACTGAAGTTACAAATTCAAATGGGCAGACTAGGTGGGCCATATGCCCTTATCTGCAGATACTGTCTATGTATCTATGTACTTGATTCTACAATATCCCACAGCAATCAGTTCCACACTCTCACCACTCAGTAATTAAAGAAATTTCTTCCAATGTCCTTTTAACATCAGGGTGCTGTAGTTGCTGTTTGCATCTCCTAAGATTGCGATTAATACGTTTTATTTCTAGCCATAGCTGGTTTCTAACACATCACCTTTCATTATTTTGCATTTAGAGTCCATTTCCTTCATAGACAATAGCGTATGGGTGTTAAATAATGGTTAACACAGTTTTTGTTCTTTTAACTAAAAGGTTCTGTAAGTTCTGATAAGGCTCTGACAACTGTCAGAACTTTTCATGGCTTAGTAGAACTTTTCAGAGTTGTCTGTGGTTCTCCAAGTCCCTAGTAAACTGCACAACACCACACAAGGATATTTAACTTTCTATGGTTGGCCGGGCAAGAGCAGGAGCAAACTTCCAGTTCAAAGGAACCAAATAAAATCAACAGAACGTGGGTATATTCGGATGTTTTTGCCAGAAATACATTTTGCTGAAAATTGTATGAAAACTTTTTGGGCTACTAAATACTGCATTTTTTTTTTTTTTTTTAAGTTAACTACAAAAAACAAATGTTGTGCATATATAGCTTATAGTGACTTCATGGTCTCAGTATATCAACTGGGCAACTGTTTCCTTCCCCTGTTAATTACATTTTGCAGAACTGGACTAGTAATTATAGACTGGTTGATATATACATACACAAACACAATATATATGGGAAATACATAACGGACTGCAGTGTAATAACACATTTTCTCCACTAGTGAAAGGTAAGACCCATAATTCATGAGTGGCGAAGCTACAAGTTAGTTATAAAGGTCTTACCACTCGTGTGGAGAGAGATGTCATTCTACGGCAATCCATTATGTATCTGATATATACCACACTATCTGTACTGTTTTTACTGTGTTTTACTTTTTTTTGGCTTAAAAGAACCTTTCTTTCCATTGTAATTTCCCTATCCAGCCCACTGTTCTCTGTGTTCCATTTCCAGATTCTAAGTGGAAACAACATGTTCTAAGTTAGATAAATGGTGTTCTAACTGAAAATATAGAGGATTGTGTATGAGCAGGCATATACAACAAGGGTATGCTTGCATCGAGAGGTTTCCTTGGTGACAGCAGACCTCGAGAGCACAGCTCGAGAGGTCTCCTGTCACCAAGGAAACCTCGAGATTTCAAGCATACCCTTGTCTGTGCATGCCTGCTCATACACAATCTTTTATAGTGTATAAGAAGGCACTCACATACAGCGGCACTGCGATTAGCGAGAATGCCTTTTTTTTTCTTCTTCAAATAAACAAGTAGCCTAGGGAGAGAGACATGTAAAATGGTCTTATCTGTTGCCGTTTTCAGGGCATCCACTCGGAGATCTGCTTACTAGGTGACAGCTCTGGCAACGTTCGGCATGACTGAGGAGATTTCAGCGCGAGCACTGATTCGATGTTGCTGTGCATTAGTAGTGACGCACAACAGAAGTTTGACGTCACTACTAACGCACAACAGCCTGATTCCAGTCATCGATTTCTATACACAACAGCACTCTCTCATACACTATAAATATTTATCCAAAAATAACATTATTTACCCACTTTATTCACCACTGGTGTGGTGTGTGTGTGTGTGTATAAATATATATATATATATATGTTTATTAATTATGCATATGCACATACAGTATGAACTGACCATTTGGATCACTGTTCCTGCACCGTTTCCCTAACAGATGATTTCATTCATAGCGTTCTGCTCATTACTGGGCATCAGGAATGCCACACTGGAGGAAATGTTTGCGGACCAATATAGACACCTCAGGAAAATTACTGATTTGGTTGTTTAAAAACAAATCTTATGTTAGTTTAAGAACATCAGCCTCCTTTCTAAAGGAAATAATGCACAAATTACTAAAATATGCTAAATAACTGCTCTAACCCTAGTCTACTGCTTCTTCTTACCTAGAAAATTAGCTGCCTTGACACTCCAAAACAAGCACTTTCTACCTTTTCTGCACTTGTATTTTTCTATGTCATTGTCATTTTTATGCAACATGTTAATGCTTGCCCATAATTTTGTACTTGAATTTGTACTGTTTTTTCGATTATGCAATCTGTAACCGTCTGTGTCAAAGGACCTCCTTGTGAATGAGCTTGCTCAACGGAGTTTTCCTACAATAAACTTGAACTTGAAAATAAATCTGAAGGAGGTATCAGTTTTCAGATTAGTTCATGGGTCTGCTGGGAGAGGATTAGCCCCCTTGGACACATGACTGAATACTGTTATACAATAACGACCCCATTGTGTATATAACTATCCGCTCATTAGGGAATGTGTGTGCTAATCCTAGCCTGGATAGGGATGGTATGATGTTTATCTGTCGGAGTTTTAAAGGGCAACACGTCTATAACGGACGAGGTCGAAGTAAATGTATGCTTGTCTTTTTGCATATTCTTATTGTAAAGGAATACGGGATTGAATCAAAAAATTTATTTTGTAAACGCAAATGAATTTTGAAATATATGGATGAATTCCTAAAATGTATTCTTTTAACTGTTTGAAATGGTTTTAATACAGAGCAGTAAACTTGAATTACTTAACAAAAAATTGTTTTGCACATTTAGCTAACAGGGACTGACTGCACGGTCTCAGTACATTAATTGTGCCAAATGGCTCCTTTCCACTTTAATTGCGGAATATGAATGTAGTCATATGAATATTATTGTTGAGCATTATTGGGTGTGAGATAGACTTTTCTTTGTATTGCTGAATGTTTATATATAACGATAATTTAATTTGAAGAAAAAAAAAACACAAACCATTTTGCAGAACTGGGCTGTCCCGTCACACTGATTTCAAGAGGGACAGCTGAGGAGTCCATTAGATTGATGCACAGGATTCATAATAATTTTTATAGTTAATCTATTTACTCCTCTTCCATGACTGCTGCAGGCTATCCTTCTCATCGACTCCCCCCCCCCCACCCCAGCCCCATCACCCGGCATCTCGGGGACTTACCTCAATCCCAGTGCTTCCCCAACTGCTCCCCCCCATGGCAGAGTATGTGCCGTACCACTGATGAAAACGGATCCAGTTCTAGGAGAGAGCTCTGTAGCCCAGTGTGGAACCTGTGAGGGGTCGGTGTCCTCCTGCGCTGCACCCAACCATATTCCTCCACTTTTTCTCCCCCCTGGAGGAACAGGCATGCAATGTCATTTGGATCTAGCCGTGCACACTCCTATGCACGGGACATCATCAGCTGCCGTTCCTCCATTCCCCAAGGCTGCAGTCCCTGGCTGCCTGCAACCTTCGCCTCCACTAGACGCCAGACGCGTGCTGGGATCGGCATCCCTCACTCCCCAGTGGAGGACAGCAGCCCATCGGACACTTAATCCTCCTCTCCCCAGCCAACCCTCAGTGACCGGAGTCCATTTCCAAACCCAGGTTGCTGGTGTGGTGATAGGTGAGGCACAGGTCCTCAGCCCTTCTTGCCACCAGGCTGGCCCCACTCATAACAATATTGACTCTCATAGTATGTACATTAGCTGTTCAAAAGCTTGAAGTCCTTCTAAACTATGTATTTGAACTCTTTACTCTTGCTCTCTCATTCAGAAGCACAAAAACATTGAGAGAGGAACAGAGATAAAAGGTTTCATGTAGTCTGCCCCGCCCACACTTATCCCAACACTCATATCCACAGTGATGTGCTGGAGGGGGCTCTCACAGGCTCTATCCAAGTGGCTGGTAAATCTTGTCGCACATTAACATGAATGAGAGAGGAAGAGTAGGGATCCTGTTGGTGACACCCGAGAGCCTATTAAATACCTGGCAGCACATCACTGCAAAACAAAGTCAGATCAGTCTCGGTCCTGAATTTATCCAGCCGAGTCTACCCAACAGTTTGACATCTCAATGGAGTGTAAACTACTCTGCTTTTTAAGCTGTAGGCAAAACCAGGGTTATGTTACTGTTCTGTTAATCACCCTCTAGGGACATAATGTGGCATGAGGCACAGCTGAGTGCTACATGCTCCTAGACGGTGATTAACTGAACTGTCACAGACAGCCCTTCAGAAAGTCTTTTTGTTATTTTAAAAATGGGTATTTAAAAAAAAATGTGTTCCCTGGGTAGTATTTGATTTGATTAGACACAAGGTATGTTTACCCAAGATTGACATAGTTCAAACAATGTTTAAAGCCAATCACGAAGCTCTATTTCTCTGACCCTTTTTATACTTTTTCTTAACAGCAACAGATACACAATGAATGAAATGATACATTAAAAGAGGGGTGTCTGCTACAGAAAAAAAATAAATCAATTTATTATCAATTCCTTTTCTCTGTCATTTTTACCCATTGCCCCCTTCCACTATGAGACAAAAATCAGGGCATCATTAGCGGCCCTCTTCCATAGGCCAGGAGGGTAGCTGGGCCTTCACAGTCAACTCCAATTGTGCTCTAGACTGATCCACTAGGAGGTCCCAACTATTCTCCTCACCCAACGCTCTTGCAGGAGCCAGACACTTCAACCCGTGGGACGTATGCCACTCTAAGACATTCTATTTCACATGAAGGGACACGCTGATGTCACAAATGCATCAAGGTCAGAAAACTCTACATATCCAGATAGCTTTTTAATACAGATTTTTACAGATCAGTCAGCAACACAATGTAATCGTAACACTAGAACGGAGAATGCTGTACTCTGGAAAATTATATGAGAAATAAATCATGTTACTAAGATTCATACGGGGTAGGCATTTGTTCTTTGGAGTCCCAATGATACAATGGACATTAACTTTTTAAAAAGATAACTCAAAAAGGAAAAAAAAAAAAAACACATGAAAATGTTTTGTTTACAAGATGACAAAAAAAGAGATATAGGAAATGATAGACAAGTACTGGAGGGGGAGAGGTGAAAGCACAATATGGAACACAAGGGTGGGGGGGGTTGCACTGTGTATTAGGCTCTTCTGAACATTCTGCCTATGGGATAGCTGAAATGTGCTGAAGTCCCTTCATTCTTAGCTTGCATGCACAAGTATGTATACATACATGCATATGCACACACACGTACACAGGTGTGCGCACAATCATTCACACAAGTGTGCACACACAGTCAGTCACACATGTACACACACCCCTCCCATTGGGAATGTGAAGTTCTACTGCATTTTCCAAAGCAGGTGTAGCCGAGGACACCGACTGTGACCCCGAATATTGGCCTGGCCACATCTTGCTTTCCTTGTGGGAGGACTGGACAAGTGGCTGTCTTCATAGCTCACGCCAATGTCACTCAGTTCAGTTTTGGGGGTGGGGATACTGAGTAGCCTGGGTGCTTTCTACCTTGGGGAGCAGACTGCTTGGACACCTCTGGGATGAGTCCTGCACCCCCCCCCCCAAAATGACTGGATACATGCATCCACCCATGCAAACACCAGTCTCACATCCGAGCCTTCTGTTGTGAAGGCCTACATTGTGTGGTTTTATTTTATGAATCACTTGATGGCCCCCAGCCAACCAGAGCGCAGGATTTCAGACATGCCCCATCTTATTTAGCGTGCAGTTGGGCTCTGTTGCAGAGTGCTGGACTGTTCAACCCTACACCAGCAAAAGGTGGTGATCTGAATCACATTAAACAATGTTTTAATTGGAAGTGCTTTTTTTTTTTCTTACAAGAGAGATTTATAACATGTCAACAGCAGCAAAGAGATGCCTCTTGTGGTATCAGACCATTGTCTCGCATGTTTGGGCAGGCAAAGCTGCTCTGCTTTGCAGTCCTCTCACCAAAGCTTTCACAAGATGCCACTCACTCTAAACCTTAAAGAGAACAGAAACCTTGATGTCCCTAAATTAACATAATTGGAAAACTGGAAGTGTACGAAGCCATCTCAGTCTCCTTACTGCAGGTTTTCTTATGTTCACTTTAAAATAATCTGCTTTTCTTGTTCTAGGTTCCTTTGTTAATTCTGCCCCCAAATATTTACTCTTGTGATGCCTTCGAAAGCGATGTCTCTGACAGCAAGTAAGAGAAGGGTCTGCTAGAAGAGAATGAGATGTTTGAAATGCAATTCAAGGCATAAGATGAACGAAAATTAAGTTGCAAACTATAGTTTTAATAAAATAATGTGTAGTAAAGACTAAAATTCAGAAAAGTTAAAAAATATTTACATATGTGTGTGTATATAATATATATACATACATATATATATATATACATACATACATATACACACACACACATATATATATATATATATATATATATATATATATATATATATACACACACACACACACACACCCACACCCACACACCCCATCATGTAATTTTATGTATCACTACAAAACAGTATTGATACTGTCTGTTGCTAAAAAAAATTAGTATTGATACTATGTGTTTCTTTTTGGGTTGGTCAGAACTGAAGAAAAAAAGTCAATCATTGAAAATATACTCAAGATGTCAACAGTACTGATACTTACAGAACAGTATCAACACATATAAATTGCACCAGTAACAATTTTAACACCCTGGCTCCAAGCTTTCCCTGAAAACCAGTTTTTAGCCCCAATAATTCCAAAGCTGCACCTTTCCACAGGATCATTCCATTAAAAAGGGTCAACTCTGGAACCATTAGGGCCATGCAAATAATTTTTTTCTTTAATGAAATGTTGGGAGTCTGCCAAGTTGACATATTGATACACGTTACTATAGTTCCGCATCTCTGTATATAAAAACATAAAATGGTTAAAAACATTTTTACCATCCTAGATTTTTAAACAACCTATACTGGACATGAAAGATTTGACAAATGAGAACTGACTGTTAAATCAGTTTATGTTGACTGGACGCCAAGATTTCATTTGAGAAAGAAAAAAAAAGTTTCTAAGCCTAAAAGTTCAAAACTAGTTTTTGAAATATAATGTCATGCATGATAAAATAATAAAAATATATATATTTGGAAATATTCCGAAGATTACTGGTTCTTCTGTTTGGGAATCAACACACTGCGACTCTAAGCAAGCTACTTAACCTAACCAGTGCTCCCGGGTTACTTCTGAAAACAGGCACTTGTGCCTAATGGGTACCAGGCTACCCAAATTGGAAAAAAAAAAAAAAAAAAATAGAAAACACTTGGAGGCCCCGCAACTTGTGATCATCTCACTGGCTTGCAAAACTAGTGGGGGGACTCAAAAAGAAAAAGGGGGGGGGGGCAAGATTTGAAAGTGTACCAATGTAAAAGCACACTAGGAAAGATCAAGGGGAGGGGCCAGCACAGGCACAAGTGTCCAATTACACTTCAGAGCTAGTAGTGCCGACAAATAGTGGGCAGATTAATTAATAAATTAATCATTTTTAAAAGCAGACCCTTACTACTTTTTATTTCTGAAGTGTTTTTCTTTTACTATGTACTCATTCGATGGTTTCCTACATAAGAGTTTTGGGTGTGATGTGAAAAACAGCATGCGTTACATGGAAGTGGACATGTGTAGGTTTATTCCCCCCCACTGTATCATCAGCATGTGACCCCACTCATCGTTTCATCACATGCCCTGCTGCATGACTAGTAACCCATCCGTCACACGTTACCAATCAAGCAGCAGGAGAGTTGCTACTCTTGGCTACTAGCGATGTCACCATCGGGAAGATCACAATGTTGATGATGTCTAGGGAGGAACAGAACTATGTCAGACATCACTCCTAGTACTGCCAGGTAGAAAGTCTTCTTTTAGAAAAAACAGAAGAAAAAAAAACTTTAGATATGAGACGTGATAGAAAAATCTTTATTGCAAAAAAGTAGTGTAACACCTGGTCAGACGGGCAGCACTTCAGCCCTGTCCCCACTACCTGCAGCCACCTTGATGGTCTCCCATGGATTCCTCCTCACTGTGGGGCTAGAAGGGGAAGGGCTGTCCTCCCTCCCTCCCTGAAAGGCAACATATCTAGATGTTTCCAGTCTGTGGCTTGGTGGAGCGGGTTACAGGGAGGAAAGGCAGGGCTTTACTTAACTCGTCCTCCCATTTTTCCATTTTTGTCCCTCCCCAATGTTGGGGCGCACATGAAGCATGCACATGGTGGCACGCACACTCCAGAGTCCTGCAGCGCTCACCGAAACGTGTCGCTCTTGGCCGTCCCACCACCAGGCCTCCACCTGGTAGCAGTCACATGTTGGATTTGGCAGCACCCTTGCCTGGGAAAGGAGAGCAGGCCATCGGACACTCTATCCTCTCCAGCTCCAGCCCCGGGTGACCAGAGTCCGTTCCTGAACCCTGGTTGCCAGCATGGGAAAAGGTGATGTGCACATGGCACGTCAGCCTTCTTCACCACCGGGCTGGCTTTACAGCAGGCTACTTTTAAAAACTGCTATCAATTCCAAGTAGTACAGAAGCCCTTTATAAAACATAAAGCTAGGCTCAAGCTCCCTTTACCTTTAGCTGCAGCTCAGTGCCCCTTTTAATGTTAAACATCAGTACAAATGAGCCTTTGCCTTGGGTATTTAAATTAAAAATATATTCTGTGACACCCCACCACAGTTCGGTACAAAGAGATGTGTGACATGAGAGGAAAGGCCAGCACCTGGACTCATGTTCACTTGTGGTCAGATGCCAGATATTTTAAACCTCCTCAACTCCTCCTCCCCCTCCCTTCTGTAACTGGACACAGCGCAGCTATTTCAAGGCTACGAGTGCAATGTTATATGGAAGACTATAAATAGTGCCCGGAGTTCAGAGTGCTGTTGCTATAACCAGGGAAACCAAGAACTCCATTTTGGAAGCATATGACTTTCAAACTAAAAGGGGTGAAGACATATCTGAATCCCCAAATGGAAATAAAATGGGTGTCAAAAATGGTGGATTTTCTCACAATGAAAAATCTGCAATGTGGCCTCTGACCCTGAACCGACAGGTAATAGTGGAGGAGTCTGCTCCTGTAAAGGAGAACTGCTCCAAACCTGCACGTCATCTTTCCCAGGCAGAAGCAGATTTTCACGCACTTGCTCCAATTCTGTTACTGTTCCATCTACACAGGCCTTTTAGTAATGGTGGTAAGTTCCCCTTTAGAAATGTACATCTGTAGTTTGTGACCTTTCTTAGTGACAATCTGTAGCATAACACGGATGCATTGTGACAATAATGCAAGAGCTTAGCAAGGACATAAACTACATCACAGATTTCCAAAATGGTCTTTACCACCAGTGAGTAAATCAGTAACATTCACTGAATTTACTACAAGGCCAGTTAGGATGGTAGAAAAACAGACTCTGGACCAGTTTTTTTTTTTTTTAAAAAGCTCTACTGGGAAAAATGACTTGCAGGTTAAGGGCAGTTCTCTTTTAAGGTTCTATAGCCACAGAAACTCACAAAGAAAGAGCTAAAACTCTCCCACCAAGTATTAAAATCTACCTTTATCTACTATATCTCCAGCTATGGGATGGAGCCGGGAGAACTACTAAAGATTCAGAGGTTCTTATAGCTATCAGAGCCTTCTCAGAACTTTCTGTACACTGTTTTAACTATAATTCTGTCCATAAGCTATTGTCAGTGAAGGGAAAGGACTCTAAAAACAACTAGTGAGTGGCAACCTTGTGTACCGCATGAGTATGAGCTTTTAATGCAGATTTTCTTTACTGCGTCCTTCCTCCACCTCCAGCCTTCTTCTCCCTGGGACTTTCAACAGTACCAGCCTGGTTTCTACAGAAGAACCTGAACGGGGAGTATATTAAGATCTGACATCAATGTTTTACAAATGATCAGACCTTCATTAGAACAGGAAAAAAATGTTGGATATGGTTCTTTTGCTGAGAATGGCAGCTGGTTCTGGGAGGTTCTAAACTTATCAGACGGGTTCTTCCATTCGTATGTGACATGGTAACAAAGTTCCAATATTTACCTGGTGAGTGGATTTTTGTTTTGTTTTAAAAAAAAGGACATTTTACAAGTTAATATTTTATAATGACTTTCAAAAAAATGGGCTGGGAAATATTTTGAGTACTTCCCAAAAATCTGAATGACTTTCGAATTTGGACCCATGGATGTTTTTGCCTTATACAAAACAAAAAAAAAAAAAAAAAATGATGCAAGAAATTTCAAGTACTCTCAACATCAAAAAATGCCATATCACACTCCTCGTTTCTAGGGAGATGGCATGCCTCTGAAAGACTCTAGATTCATCGTGTGTTAACCTCCTCCCCCAATGCATGCGACCTTCCCTTATAAAGAGAAAAAGCGAAAGAGCAGCTTACCCTCATTTCCCGAGGACTGTACAGTTGATTGCCTCCCAGTCCATCACTGTAACCCCCCTGGCTCATGGAGTGACGAAGTGATTCAACCTGAGAGCCTGGGTATGCATCCCCATTTAAGCCCTGCATGCCCATAAACATGTCTCCGGAACCAGAGAGGTTAAAAGAGCCACCGGAACCTGGAAGAATAAGAGTTGATAAAACACAACAAAAAGAAAATGACAAAATATGAAGAGATTACACACATACAGCAAAGCGCAGAATAAACACCACAATCAGACAGCTGTCAATCACAGAAATGTCATCACAGAAAACAGCTGCAACAGGATTATACTGTCGAACTCGCCCATGACAACATCACAGTGGGAGAAAGCTGTGACAAGGCTGCACAGCTGAGCCCCACCCCGTGATGACATCACAGTGGGAGAGAGCTCTTAATGCTACACACTGATGGCACCATAGCTACTGCTCCAGGATCAGTTTACAGTGAGAATATGTTGCTTCAAGACTAAGGCCCTGTCCACACTTGCATCCTTGTAATGTTACCAGCTGTCTGTAATGTTACAAGAACGGCAAACACGGTTCACGTCCACACTGCAGCATGGCAAAACCGTGCTACAAACCGTGTTTAAACACCGTGCTAAAACTCTGATCGGAACAGGGTTTTAGCACAGTTTCAGACCAACACGGTTGCCAGTTGGGAAGCCATGTGACAAGCACGGTGTCGGAGCGCAGTGTGGACGCTCTGACAACCGTGCTCAAACATGGAAATTCAAAACATTATGAAAAATGTTTTGGAAATGCCTGTCAGTGTGAACAGGACCTACGAGTTGCTATTTCTTGGACTTTACTTCCTTAACTGTAGATTTACGATTCCAGCTCCATACCGCCATGGATCACCACCGGGAAAACATGAAGGGAAAGGAACATTTTACAGTTTTTATGATTTTGAAGGGCTTCAAGCACAGATCTTCTGGTTCCGAGCCATGTTCCTGAACCAGTAAGCTACAATGGCTCTGTTTTACCCACCTGTGGTTACAACACAGCTAGGAAAGCAACAACGCCCAGATCTGGGTGGCTGGCAAACTGATCCAGGATCAGTGAAGACAAACTAAACACCACAGGCACGATACCCTCCACAGTGTAGAAGCAACACATACATAACATGATCAGAATTAATACATATAAATATTACATGATACATTAATGAAATGTCAGTTCAAACATAACCGATATCACAGAAGCATTGTGCTGCATGCATTCATACTCCAGCAACTGAACTTAAAACTGAATTTTCAAGATAACTCATCCCTTTCAAAATGAATGCAAAAGAAAAAACTCAACAAGGTGCCCAGTCATGCTAAAATATAGGGACACCATGGGTGTGTTGTAAGGCATAAGGCTTAGCAAAATGCGTAAGTCTCGGAAGTCACAAGACAAACTTTGATAAAAAAAATAAAGGGCAGATTGCCGCTTATAATTCAATAATTTCAGATAGAAGTGTAAAACAATTTGTCTTAATGGACTGCTTGAAACTTATTGTTCAATACCACGAGTGGGGAGCTTTGATCCCAAACTTATGTATATTACATTGACTTGATATTTAGTTCTTCAAGACCACACAGGCATTTATAGTAACGCGGGATTACTGTATGTTAATTTAAATATCAAGTTATAGGTTCAGCAGCATATTTATGCCATGTGTAACTGCATGCTGTCTGGGTATGGGGTAGAGCTATCCCCTTATGGTATTTATCCCCTGGATGAGGTAAAAAACTGAGTATGGTAACGTAGTTTCCTAACATTTTATTTATTTATTTTATTAATTTCTAGGATTACATATACCTTTGAGCAGGAACTGCTCATTTACAAAGGTTTCACATCAGAAGATAGGGGCAACATACATACAAAGGTTGTCAAAGATGTACAATCATAGCACATATCAAGGCTGGATATATAGATATAGATATAGATATAGATATAGATATATATCTATATTTTTGTTTGTTTTTTTTACAGTGACAACACACTTTAGAAATAACGGACATACTAGAGAGCAACTTAAGTAAGCAGCTGGCTGAGGTAACAGTAAGAGATAGAATGATTAAGAAGCAATCCGACTATAAGCATATGATCGTATGATGGGATAGGAGGGGGAGAGAAGGAAGTAGACAGGCTGAGGGGTCACTGTCAGTGGGATGGCGAGGGGGAGGATGTCTAGTACTGGGGAGGAGGGGAGCAGAAAGGGGGTTACGTGGAAGGGCAGGGACCAGAGAGAATGATACTCAGGTAGGGGGCGGGGTTGCTGGATATGAGCAACTAGGTGGTGGTAGGAGCAGACCTTTTAGGAGAAGCAGTCACATTGAGTGGTACAGGTGAGGTAAAGTCAGAGATTCCTTTTAAAGGGTCCAAGCATAGCAGAGGAAAGTGCTTCTTTGTTGAGGGTACTGAACCACAGTGGAGCTCTATGGGTGAAGGACCGCTGACCCATGGAGGTACAACATCTAGGAACCTGAAGGTTTGATATTGGGCACTGCGAGTATGCTGACTGCCACCATAGACAGTAAGGAGCCAACATAGTTATGAAGTGATTTTTACAACCTATGTAAACTATTGTGCCTACTGTGTATTGCGTCTAAGAAGTTTTCCTATAGACTAATAAACAAATTCAATTATTTCCTTTGGTCACTTTTCCTTTATTTATTTCTGAGGATTTCTGCACAAAATACGGATTATCTTGTCAAATGCTCTTTATCTGCTCTGGCTGCTCATCTACAAGTGACATCATAATTAGAATTTGATAGTCCAAAATGAATGGACTACAGTGGAAATAAGTCAGAGGTGAGACTTTATTTTACTGAAACCATTGTTGAAAGGGGAATGGTGGAAAGAAGTTTAAAAGCATAAGAAGTGCTGGCAAAGAAATTCAGATTTTAAGATATATACATTCATAAGAAATAAATATTTTTAACAGAATTAAGTACTAAGAATAAGGTAAAAAATGTAAAGAGAAACCAGGTTTCAGTTATTAAAGATAATGTTAGAATGCCTGAAGGCAATTTCCCTCCAAGAATGCCTTTAGGCAATTTCCCTCCGGAAGGAGGGGACCCGTCCGACGAAGGGATACGTCGGGCTACCCTGGTCGGCTGCGATCTGGGATCCGGGGGAAGCTGGCATCGGGGTGGGTTCAGAATGGAGTTAGCGGGGGCAGTCCTTGGCAGAAGGCCTGAAGGAGAGGCTGGTCGGGCGCATGGGGCGATAACTAATGCAAAAAAAAAAAGATAATGTTGCATTATGTATAAGTTTGGAATGGAAATTCGAGAGAAGAAATGGCAAGGCGAATTTTGCATTTGAAAAAAAATAAAGTTACTGTCCCGGTGGCGCTGAGGGCTGAGGCGCTGGACGTCTTATCTCATGCTACACCGGTGACTCTTGTTCAGGAACGAGCATGGGATGCCAGGGGTTGGCAGGGGAGGAGAATGATCAAGCATCCAAGGGACTGCTCTCCTTCTCCGGGAAGGGGGGTCACCAGTGATCAGCACTCAACTGTCTCCTAGCAGAGGCTGGGGGACAGTGTGCCGACACTGCAGAAGAGGGGCCAAGAGAGATGGGGCAGATGCCTGGAGGAGCATATGTGGATGCGAGCGCGCTCCCTCCCTCTGCTGGCGTCACTGCATGCCCCACTCATGCAAGAGAGAAAGAAAAAGGAGAACACAGGAGTCCACCGCTGCAGGATGATGACTATCCCCCCGCAGCGCCGCTGGGAGGGTACCTCCCCAGAACTGGATCTGGTCTGGTGGGCTACGGGTCTCCCCACCCCCTGCCACAAGGGGTAATTTGTGGGGGCTGAAGGGAAGGAGGTCTCATACCCAGTCAGCGCACGGGAGGACGTCAGATGGCACCGCCGGGGACTCCAGGGGAGAAAAAGGACCACCCAAAAAAATAAAGTTCATAAATACGAATTTTGCATTACTGTAAATAAATATGAAGGGGAACACAGTGGAAATATATTATGAATGAGCATAAATGCAATTGATAATTCAGAGAGTAAAAGCAATTAATTTTGGAATTTTCTTTCTCCCCACTTCCCCATAAAAGAGAGAAGAATGTATTAAATGACAAAAGGAGAAAATAAATTACTGGATTATAAAGATTTGTGTGCACTAGGTTCAGCTAATACAGGTAATTTGGTGACTTATCCACTCCAAATTCCTAATAAGTAATTTAAAAAAAAGATTAAATATTCATGCAGTAGACAGAATAAAAAAGTCAAAGAATGCGACATTTATAATGGATTTATCAGTTTGATTCAGAGACATTATTCCCAGATGAAGAGGTATGCAAACCTTGAAACACTGGATTTATAAAAAAGAAGAGATGTTAAATGGCTGGAAAATAATGGACTGTACACAATAAATATTCTTTGAGAGATTTTCACAGACAAAAATAACTTTTGGACCCAGAACTGATTTATTTACATACATCATAATTAGAGATATGCAAAGTCTGGAAACTCTGCTTCGCAGAATTCTATACAAAGTTTCGCCAATGTTGTGCAGTGTGAAGTGGAACTGGGCACAGTTCCTCACTGGTGAAATGCCACTGTGCATTTGTTAAAATAACAGATTTTAAAGAAAAACACACACACTCTCATGTCTACCCTCCTCCTGCCTTTCCAGATGCTTAAAAGCACCCCCATGTTGCCACCCTCTAGTATATCCTCCCTCCCTCCCGCCAGTATCGACAAAGTTGTTGAAAAGTTAAATGGAATAAGAAAAACACCATCTGACTTCAATGGTGTCACAAGCCTCCCCCACCCACCTAATCTAGTGGTGGGGATGGGGTAGTTCATCCATATAATACTTTTACAAATAGACCCCCACATCCCACATCCCTATGACACCCCCCACCTCACACCCAAAACAGAAGGATACTGAGAAAAATGACATCAATCCCATGTCACAGCGATCAGCAAAAAACCCCCCTCCCCCCCAATCCAGTCATCATCTTCTGAATAAAACTGGAGGGGGGGGGTGCTGCTATCAATCAGCTGATTGGTGGCTTTGAAAACTATTTTATAAAAAAAAAAAAAACTTTACCTGGCAAAGTTGGGTAAGGTCAGGAATACAACGCCTCACTATGCATAGTGGAATGTTTCCGAATTCACACCAACTCTGTAAGCAAAGTTTTAATTTGTGACATCCCGACAACCATAATCCTCTGCTTGTGACATCATAATCATTTCTACAGCAACCAGTGGTGATGTCATAGACGATTATATCATTTGAAGACAAACAGCCAGAACTGATGAAGACCGTGCGACAGCTGCAGAAGCCCGTTTGCATGAAACTTTTATAAGTAATAAAGTCAGAGGAGAAGGTGAGTATATAAATATTAGCTAAACTGCATCTATTTATTGTATATGTTTTTATGCACATGTAACCCCTTGTTACCCGGGGTTACTAGAATCCCAGTAAGACCTAGTGGTAGGCAGGGAAGGCAGCTTGTGAAACTCCAGTTAAATGGGTTTCACACTGTCTCACTCTGTTCTCAGTCACAGCTGAGACTGAGAGATGACATCACCATGGAACTGTCGCAGCTGCATAAGCCACATTGGATTCTGCAGCAGACGGAGTGAGATAGAACGTTGGGAGTTTTCAAAGTCAGTCTCCTGCTTGCCTTGAAGCCAAGGGAATATTTGCCTTGTCACAGGTAGCAACCTGCACTACCACAACATGGTTGCATTGTTGATATAAGAACTCTGTGTCCCAGCCTGAAAGTGTATACCTCTTGTCCATTCTTCTATCCACAGGAGGTATAGTGTTAGGAGACTAAGATTTTTTGTGTCGGTTTCCCAAAAGATTTATGGAGGGGAATAGACAGTCTCCTGGACTCTGGGATATCCATCATCTTTACATAATCAAGCTCTTCCTGATCTTCCACAGGCTCCTCCATAGGAAGCTGGAGGGTTTCAGCCACCTTTCTGTAAAACATAAAGTGAGAAGGGGACTCAGAAGGCCTAGGAGGGGAAACACCTGAAGGTCTGTCTGGGGAGATGTCCGGTTCCACAAGCACATCCAGACCTTCACTGACATCATCTTCCTCAAATTCCCCTTCCCCTTCCTCTTCAAATTCCGGTTCATACCATAATTTTTCATCTTCCCTTGTATCTTCACCATTCATTACTGCTGGGCGTAAGCGGAGCGCGACCTGTAGAAGCCGCTTTGGGGGAGAGACAGTCGGCACTGCCCACGAGGCCGACGTACTGTGTGGCACCTGGGGGTTGGCAGTTAGGCACGGCTGACTCCTCCTCCACCCCAGTTCTGTTCTGCTGAGAGAAGGAGGCAGTATAGCGCAGTGGTTTAAGGCTCTGAGCTGCAAATCTGCAGACCTGGGTTTGAATCCCACAGCCCCCACTTGCATATACTGTGCGACCCTGAGCAAGGCTTTTGTTTACCTTCTGTGTGAGAAGGTCAGTGTCCAGTTTCAAGAGGTGGAGATCGCTGTCCAGGTCTCAGTGCCCCCCTCCCTCCGGGGGGGGGGGGAGTAAAGTATCCCTCTGTGGATTCCAGAGGCAATCCCCTAATTTCTACTACAGGAAGAAAGTTGCCTTTTTTTTAAATAGTTTCTGTTTTTGTTCTGACAAGAGGAAAGAAGTTGTACTTCGCCTGTGGGGCACCTGCAACGAAAGGGTGAGTGTTTTGCTCTAATTTGAGAGGGCAAACAATATGTTTCTTCAGTTTGGAAAATGTGAAGGAAGCTGGGATGTGAACTACTATTTGGGAGGCCTATTGTACTAGGACAAACAAATGGAGTAGTGTAAAAATCTAAAGTCTTTATGGATTCAAGTAATGTTGTAGAGGGGTGCACAGGTCATCCACCGTTTAATCTACATTTCAAGTTTAGTTTCTCAGAGAAATGGCCGGGCATGGGCTGTAGGAGCTGGAGGTGGGCAAACCCCATCTTAGTAACCAGGTCCACCTCACGGATTTCTTTCATGACATATTGCCTCATGCACCTGGCCAGTGATGAGGTAGGTACCCAGACGGGTTGCAAATTGGAAAATCTGTCTAGGAGTCGCAGACTCTAAGTGGTGTGGGGAGCCACAACTTGGGAAAAGAATTCTCCTTGTTTGATGGGAGTCAGAAGGAAGTAAGAAGAAAATCTCTAGGAGTCAGAGACTCTAAGTGGTGTGGGGAGCCACAACAAGTAAAATTGGGTTCATTCTTTAAATGGACCGTCAGTCAAGTGGCCGGCAGGGGAGCCGGCCAGATGGCTGTGTATCCAAAACGATGCAAGTCCGGGCTGTGTGCCTGGTGGTCCAGAGCCTGAAATTAGTAGAAATGGGTTAATTCTTTAAGTGGACCGCCTGGTAGTCTCTAATCTGCATCATCAGTAAACGTAGCCCCTTGGGGGTCCATCTATGCTTTGTTGTGTTCAGCTAGTTATGAATAAAAGCCACACTGAAAAATCCCAATCCTGGTTCTGGACATTACAGTTATTGCTTCCTGTGTTCGTATTTACTTGGGTGCCCCTGTGCAGAGTAGCCAAACCTAGGTCCCCTTGTGCCAGGTAACCTCATCCTCCCCAAACCCAGGTCCCCACCAGGTATTGCTGCCAACGCCAACAGCATGCCACCTGTCGTTTTAGTAAAAAGGCAGGGGTGAGGGGTTACACACAGTTCTGACATCTCACATGATTGTAAGCGTGGAATTTTTTGAAAACAACCCTGATGGACTAAAATGATCTATATTGCTTCAATTTATATTTTTTTAATTTAAAAATAAACTCTGTATTTTTCAAAGATCTTCCTGTAGTCCCAGAGGCTCTTTAACAACTCACGGAATCTATAAATGTCTGCATTACTGGATACCTTAGTGAGTGTTCCTATGCTTTTATAAAAACAGGTTGTTAAAATGCAGCCATCCCACTGGCTGAAAACTGCCACATGGCATCCGGTTATTTCTGCACAACTTGGCTCTTGTAGCTGTGCATTAGACTAGTTTATAAACACAGTAACACCCCCCGAGGTATCTGGTCATGAAAAAAATATAAATTCTAAAGAGGCGGCAGGGCAAGTACACTGTTAAACAACACACCCATGTATTTCAGCCCAACCAGACACCATGTTGAGCACTGCTGCTTAATTAAAATAGTCCTTAAAGATTACAAAAAAAAAAAAAAAAAAAATTTAATAAGAAAAAAAGTCATCCTCAAGAGCCAAGCTGTCCTATTTTCAAATAACCATGTGACTGTTTTCCGCCAATAAAATTGCTGGGTTTTTCCACCCTGTTTTACAAATTATATATTTGGTTTATTCCGTGACAGTCCCATGACTCCTCCTCCCCTTACTGGTAAGGAAACGATTTTCGACAGCACATTCTGAAGACTTTTTTATGGGAAACTGCATTTTTTAGAACACTGATTGTTATGATTGTCTTTTTTAATGATTTTTTACTTTTCGATTTATTTATATACGGCGCCTTGGTAATTGAAAGGCGCCTTATAAATAAAATAATTATTATTGGATGTAAATCTTTCAAAATAAAATGATGTCCTAATTATAATTTTAATAATACAATTATGCAATTTTTGTTGATTACCTTATCCAACCTCAAAAATGACAAACACAGAAAGGTTAAGTCTGGAGTGTGTACTCCCTTGAGGCACAAATGCAAAAAATGCCTGGGGCAGTCATGTCACAGTACAGGGCACACTGAGGAACAGCAGTCTGGAGGGCAGTACATCGCCACACATAGGCCTTTCACACTTTACTCGTTAGCAAACAAATTGGAAAACAATGACCAGCTCATGCCTCCAGTTCAGGAGTCATGTCGGGGCTATGCCTGTGCACGCACCGCAATGATCTACTCATGCGTTCTTCAGATGCCTAAGCACTGCCTCAATGTGGCTCCCGAGCTGGATTTGTGCACGAGTCATTGCTTTTAACTTTGTTTGCCAAGGAAAAGTAGTTCTGAGTTTGGGAAATGTCTCAGTCTATCTGCAAGCACTCAGTGAATGATAATGGAATACCTAATCAAATTGGAGAGTAGCTCTCTCGGTGCACATGACAGCATTCAGAATGGCCCTATACTACTCAAGCCAGTAGCTGAACTCAAAACAGAAACATTTAAATATCCACATTAACAGATAATTCAAAAATGTTAACATGTTCAAAAAAGGACAACATGAGTTTATGGAGTGCTGTCTTCTGCCTTGACAGATTTTCTGAAAGACATTCTGGCACGTGACAGTTCCACTTAAAGCACAGCCAGCCCAAGTTCCTGCATGGTAATTTGTATATACTGCCCAAGATGCACTGCATACGGGGGTGAGCAATTTTATGTTTCTTTAAGATTTGACTTTATTGCCAATGCATTGTTTATACAACAATTACTTCACAATGGTGTCATGGTTGAATTAAAGCTTAAAAAAGGGAACGCAACACCAAGGGCTCATGTCGTACCTTTTCAACTAAAGTACTGTAATATAAATTAAATATGCAATAGCTTGATATGGTACATTCTGTCGTCATTTAAAGCAGCAGTGCAATGAAAATTGGGGAAAAAAACGTTGCCCCTTTTCTCACTATAAAATACTGCAGGCATCTTCCAGTTTTGTTTGGTGGTAAAATTTTCCATTTCTAGTTCCACCAAAATGTGAGTATTTTATAAATGTTTTAATTTATTTTTTTTTTTCTCATAAAAAAAGATGGCCACCACATTTTGCTTATAAACAGCACTGTAGATTTGGCAAGGGTTAGGATCAAGAAAATAAAAAAAAAAAAACTCACGGTGCACAGTACAGGAAGTACCTAGAAAAGCAGCTTTGACAAGTATGTTAATACTTTTACTAACTGTAGCTGAAACTAGCTTTTTGGAAAACACTTTTTGGTTGCACTGCCGCTTTAAGAGGGAGCACAACTTTCATAATGACCTCTTTTAGTTTGGGTTCTGCCAGGGGATATGCCGATAGCACAGCATCAGATCCACTGGACAAGCCAAATGGAGCTAGCCAAAACTACTGTATCTGATCCTTTTAGCCTGGATAATGGATAACTGATTTGGGCAGTACACACTGCGCGGGGTCTACGGCTAGGTCTCCATATGCTCGGAGTCCACAGATAGATCACACTATGCACAAAGTCCTTGGAGAGGTTCCACCATCTGCCCAGGATACATGGATAGATTACACTACCTGCTCTGGTTCCTTAGACAGATAATCCCTCTGTGCTCCAGGTCTATGGATAGGCCGCATATCTGCTCTGGGTCCCATGCGAGGTCAATGCTATGCTCTGCATGCATGGACAGGCCATGCTGTGCTCCAGGTCTATGGATAGGCTGCATATCTGCTCTGGGTCCCACGCGAGGTCAAGGCCATGCTGTGCTCCGGGTCTATGGACAGGCCGCATATCTGCTCTGGGTCCCATGCGAGGTCAATGCTATGCTCTGCATGCATGGACAGGCCATGCTGTGCTCAGGTCTATGGATAGGCCGCTTATCTGCTCTGGGTCCCATGCGAGGTCAATGCTATGCTCTGCATGCATGGACAGGCCATGCTGTGCTCCGGGTCTATGGATAGGCCGCTTATCTGCTCTGGGTCCCATGCGAGGTCAGTGCTATGCTCTGCATGCATGGACAAGTCATGCTGTGCTCCTGGTCCATGGATAGGTCATGTCATCTCTTCCTGGTCCGCAGACCGGTCATGCCATCTGTTCTGGGTCCACAGATAAATTACCCGACGCTCTGCGACCACAAATAGGTCATACTATATGCTATGGGTCCACGTAGAGGTCACACTATGTTCTGGGTCAATGCAGAGGTCACACAAGGCCCAGGGTCCACGTATAGGTCACACTATATATGATATGGATCCACTATGCTCTGGGTCCATAGATGGGTCACTATCTTGCTCTGGGTCCACGGATGGGTAACATTATGGGCTGTAGCCTCACACAAGGTATTTGGGGTAATACACATAACTGACACGGTAGTGCAGTACAAGGGGAATCCAGCACCTGCCGTCTGTAGGATGAGACGTTAAACCGAGGTCCCTTTTCCCCATTTTTGGTCACTTTCTAGGTGGAAGTTAAAGATCCCATGGCACTCACTGAAGAAGAGTAGGGGAAAAAAAGACCAAAGAAATATCAAAATAAAAGAAACAGTAACAAGAAATAATTTAAATCACTGAGAAAAAGTGATGATATAAAACCCAAACCCAAAATAACAATCCCCACTGTGCATTTTATCTCACACTTCATTTAAAGGGGAAGTCCCCTTAACCAACTTTCTATATACCTGTATAATTTGTAGGCATGAACAATTCCCTCCGTTTTATCCCCCTAATTTCATCCAAATATAAATGAGACTGCTTCACTCTGTTTATACCCTAGTGTGAATACCGTTTGCTTCCATTGCAAAATCTTTTTTTTTTTTTTTTTTTTGCAACTGGTAATACTCATAGGCACAGGTGCCTGTTTTCAGGGTGACCCGGGAACACTGGGGAGGGTAAGTGATCTGCTCTGAGTCACACAGTGTGCAAGTGGAGGTTGTGGGAATCAAACGCAGGTCTGTCTTCTGAATGTACCAAGCTCATTCACAGCTCATTACTCTAACCTCTTGGCTATACTGCCAGCCCAAATACCATCAAAACATGGGAGATGATGCGTACCTGCACAAGCCAGCAGAAGTAATACCGTCATTTAATTCTGCTACATCTCTTGTGAAGTCCCTGTATTTTCTAAAAGCATTCTTTTCTAAGATACACTTTAAACTACAGAAAACAGCAGGGAACTTACTGTGCCTTGAAAAGTGTCATGGCCAGCCTAAGACAAGAACATAGGGACTGCAGAGGACAACAGCACTGACTAATACATACAACTACTGCAGGCTTTAGCACTAAAACATCATAAAATTCCAGGATGCCTTCGAGGAGTAGGGTCATGACCTCTACAATGGAGACGAACAGGTTTTCACATCAGGGCAGAACAGAGTGAAGCAACCTCGTTTATATTTAAAAAACTTAGGATGAAATTGGGGGATGCAAGAGAGGGGATCATTGTTCATGCCTACCAAACTACACAAGTATAGAGAAAATAAGTGGAAGGGAATTTTCCTTTAAAGTAAAAACTAATACCAGGCAAAGGACAGAAATGAATTCAGCAATACTGCTATTAAGAGCCAAACCCAAAGAGAGAGACAGAAAGGAGAAGTCACTCAAGAAAGGAAGACCCAAAACATGTTCCTCCATAAAGGGTTCCGACCACTTCATGGAAAGTGAATCCCTTCCCTCACGCATACAACAAGGAATGAGTGTCTGACTTTCTGCTCAAGTTCTAACACGGCAGTATGACACCTAACTTGCCAGACAAAATCTTTATTATTGTAAACCACAGCACCAGCATACTCTGTTGATACTTCCATCAGGCTGGTCTCACAGACAGATGTATTAACTTCTCATACTGAAGAGAGGAAAACAAAGGCTCTTGCCATATAACTGCCACTCTATCCCAGAAATCCCTAATGAATGAAAGGGCAATCTAGAAAGAGGTGGTCTTGGGTCTCCAAGCGAGTCTCCCAGCCTTGTCTGGGGCAGCATCATTCCTCAATGCTTTTGTGTTTCTAATTATTCTGGACACCTAACATGCGTGTATAACCAATAATACATCCCAAGTCCTTGGAACTCTGGTGTCCACCACCAACATGTGATGAACAGCATTTGGTAGATCACGGGAGAGGGGTCCAAAAAAGCTGTAGTCATAACAGAGGAATACATCTCCTTCCTAGAGACTGGTGACAGAACCATATACGAGATGCTCTGTCTTTGAATCTTCACAACATCCCTAATATACTCAGGGCACTGTAGTACCCACAGATCTTGGTCAATGAAATTTGCCAAAAGGTCACTGGTCCAAAAAGGGTGCCAACCACGCCAGAAACCATGGTGCCCAGTGCACAGGGGACTGCCACAAAATACCTCTGGCATTAATCCATAAAAAATTTACTGTGGAAAAATCAGTGGGGTTCTCCGTCCAAGGCCACCTCTTTAACAGGTAAACAAGCAAGGTTTCTTCTCACTGGCTGAGCCTGCTCCCTAGAGCATTTGGGGAAAAAGTGCTAACAATCCCCATCTCCAAAGATACTTTTTTTTGGGGTACATGACTAAGAAAAAAACACCAGTAAAATAAATGATTTAATCATAAAAGAATTTATTTTAGAAAGAGGCTGTGCTTTCCATCTGGCAACCTTAGCACTGCCTTCTGAAATCTTCAACTCCTAAATGAGTTTGACATCGCTACTACAAAACTTGTACCCAAAATGTTTAAGCAGTTCTGAAGTGTTCGGTATCCCCATAAGGTCCGCTGGATGAGAACTGTATACTTGAAAGTACCCCTTACATTTAGTAATATTAATCTTTGAGCCAGAGCAAAGAGAACATTTCTAGATCACTGAAAATGCCTGATGGCAAGAAGGTATATCCCTGCTCAGCAAACATAGATCATCCGTGTGTGCCAAAAATTCGAGGGGTGGATAAACCTGCCAGTGTCTAAATCAAAGTTATACCAGCTGCCTGATTCAATTTTCTATGGAGGGGGTCAAGTTTCAGTATGTACAGCAGAAGAGTAAGGGGAATCGTCGCCAGACTCTCCGAAGTACCAAAATCCCAGCTTCCACTGATCCGTTGACAATGGGATAAACTACGGCCCCACTGTAATGGACCTTACTCCAATCTATAAAGAAGGATGGAAACCCATACTTCCCCAGAACCATAGACAGACTGAAATGAGACAACCTATCGAAGGCCTTTTCCTGGTGCAATGATAGAACAAACCCAGCCAGATAACCTCCGCCCACCACCCCCACCGATGTTAAAAGATTTCACGAAACAAAAGATGGCCCTGGATTTTCCTTCCTGGGACAGCACAAGATTGCGGAGGGTCCATGGCAGCATTCAAAACAGAACTTAACCTGTGACCCAGCACTTTCATGAAGATTTTAAAATCAACATTTAGAAGGCTAATCTGTTTTCAATTATTAAGCTCCTATTTGTTGTCCTTTTTAAATAAAAATAATTAATGCAGTTTTCATGGTGCCAGAGAAAAATGCATCAGACAATAATTAAAAACCTCAGCCAAGTCAATACATATCTGGTCCAGCCAGACCTTATACAACTCAACTGTGATACCCTCTACCCTGGGGGTTGTGCCAGATTTTAGGGTCCTATGTTCCAACCGTACCTCTGCGGCTGAAAAAGGCTGTAATAATATTTCCCCCAAAGTATCAGGAATCTGTGGAAAGTATAATCCTGCCCAGAAGGCTGAACTTCCTGGATTTACATCAGCGTTGCACTGTAGTGCTGTCCCGACATGTTTATTAACTTCAGAAATATCAGGTTTTGTTTGAAAAATCTGTCCATCGGGGACAAAATAAAGGACATGACCCTGTAGCGGACCTGCCTGGCACAACCTTCAAATGGTGAAGCAACTGGTTATTTGCCCTTGGTGCCAAATCTTTGCTCCACCAGAAGGGAAGACACCCTACCACACCAATAGGTTCTCATGCTGGCTTTCAGCCAAGGAATTTGCTGATTCGAATTAACCCCTTTTTCGTGTGCACAGGTCAACAGTTTAAGGGACTGTTATGTAAGCAATAAATACTTATAGTCTTCCCTTGCCAATTCCTTACCAAGCCCTTGGAGAAACATTTTAAGATCCAATTTTGTATCCTCCCACCTATCTAAACTGTAGTCAAACATGCAATTAACAGTCACTTTGTCCAAAAAGAACTGCATCAAAGGCTCCCTCACTGCAGTAGAAAGACACATATTATTAACTTTCCAAAGGCCAGTACCCACTGCCCTGGGCTCATGCTAACCAACTTGACACCCAAACTGAGCATGTTCTGATGTCTCAACAGTAATCACTTTGGCTAAATTCACTGGGACTGCGAGACAAAAAGGTAATTATGCATTAGGGTAGACATCCTTTAAAAAGCCCCCCAATTTTGTGCATCATCCTATATATGTTCACTGGACCTGCTGTGCAAATCACAGACTGGAGGAAATGGGCAGTAAGTTTGAGCCTGAGGCATTTTGGGTACAGGAAAGGAGACAAAACTCCATTCCCCACCAAAAACCAGCAGCCCTTCTGGCCATCCAAAGAAAGGGATGAATTTCTTGAAGAAAAAAAATAAAAAACATCAATCCAGTTTACTTTAGATTGAGATGGTGCACAAGCATTATTCAGCCTAACCTGCTGGCCCAAAACCACTGCATCCAGGGTCAACAACCACCCAGGGATAACATCAAACATTTCTTTACCTGAAAGAACCACATCCCTAAAACAAATCCCCAGTACTGAGCTGGTCTCATCTCCAAGGGACCAAATGGAGACCCCCAAAAGAAAAACAAATCCTCTGAGCTTGCTGAATGTCTGACAGTGTCCACAGCCTCACGTCCTGTAAGAAAAAAAACAGACAAGTGCAAAGATCGTTTAAAAAAAGAAAAGGTCAGTAATCTTCTCTTGGGGTCCTTGATGCTGTTTGTATTCAGAGAGGTGTAAGCCAGAAACACCTCAGCCATTGAGAGGAGCAGAGCAAGGGCCAGGATGCAGACATCAGAACAGCAATTTACTGGACTTAGTTCTTCTCCTGGAGTCTCAGCACCCATGTTTCTTAGTGCCTGGGGACTCCATGGGTTCTTGGGCAAGGTCCTCCGGTTCAGAAGACTGGGGGCTGGATTTTTCAGCCCATTCAAAATCTGGCACTGCTGCGGGGAAAAACTGTCACAGGTGGGGCTTCACTTGCAGGACTGCAGTCTTCTCCGTACATGCCGTATTTTCAAAGAGGGAGCCAGTTTATGACTGGCTCCCCAACTTACAGTAGCCTGCAGCCAGCTTTTTGTCGTAGCTGCACTGAAATGGTGTGCCTAGTGGAACCGGGTCTACCATCTCGGGCAATGGTGCAGACTGAAAATATGGACGTTCACAGGTGCGGCGATTTCAGTCTGAACCAGCCACTGTGGAGCGGACATACTCTTGCGAGGGCTGAAAATCCAGCCCATGGTCTTTTGTGAGGATGCAGCTGAGGAAGCGTCAGAGTCCTCTCCCTCCTCACCTTCATTAGAGTCTCAATTCCTCCTTTTACTCAGCAGCTCATATTTATTCTGTAATCTGACGGAGGCATGCATAGCATTTTAGTTTCAGGCATTTGATGTTTTTTGTTCGAGTTTGCACTGGACAAACGTCATCCTCTTCTCAGGAGTTTTTTTTTCTTTGGGGGGGGGGGGCATATCCGTAGTCCCAACCCCAGAGACTTGTAGTTGCTGCTCCACAGATGTAGTGTGGAGTTCTGAGGAATTCACATCCTTAATTCATCCCTCTTTGTCCTGTTCCACGTCTGTTACAGCTACCTGTAGAGGGTCAGTAGGTGGGGCCACAGATTAGCTGGAAGGTGCCACTGCAACACACACAGAGAATGGAATGTTCCAGGCCCGCGTTTGAGACCCACCCACTAAGATCTGTGTAATTTACCTCAACAGGCAGTTCAAAGGCAGGAACTGACAAAAGATTTTTTCCTGCACTTGTGCCAGCAGGTCATCTTGGTTCAGTTGCTCCTGTCCATTACGTGCCACCTGGGACATGTCTGTTCACCAGAAAGATTACACTTCAAGACATTTTCACAGTTTGAGCTGGCATGACCAAACCCGTAACAGAGTCCTCAGCAAAGATGATCACAGGCACTGCTGAGGTGGGACAGAGACCCACACTTATAACAGGCCTCAGGTTGGCCCGAATAGAAGATAATGCCCTGTCTCAGCCATGAAAAAGCTGTTGGGGAGGTGCTGTACCCCAGAGTCCAGCTACCTTCGCTGAACCTTAAAACATCATCCTCCTCCCCAGCCAGATGGATTCTAAAATGAAAACGGGTTCAGGGCATCTCTGGACTTCGCATTTTTGCTGCGGCCAAAAGTGGATATCTGAAATGCTTACACCCTCACTGCAGAACAGGACAGTGATGGTTTTTATGGTGGGTTTTGTGATGGGAATGGCAATAAAGGGGAACCACAAGGGAGAATTCTGGACCTCTGAATACTTCTTCCAGCAGATGGGGTGTTTTATAACAAATATCATGCACATTCTCCAAAATTGTGCGTCAATGTATTTATTTCCTGGGTGAAGAATTTCACCGAGTCCTTGAGAAGATTCCTGGCTACAAACACCCCGTCAGGGACAGACTCTGGGTCACTCCAATACTTCAACCGAACAGCGTTCCGATGTCTAGCCATCTCTGGCCAAGACTTGAATAGGTCAGCCATCATAAACTGAGGTCTGGGTTGATCCTCAGTGTCCTCCTCCCCGACTCAATCTGGAAGGTTGTGAGAGGTCCCCTACTGGTAGTGTAGGGCAGTTCTCTGGTATTATGGTGAACATTCTCCCATTAATAATACAGGTCCCTGTAACCCCCCAGGAGACAGCTGAAAATAGCTATCTCATCTTAATGTTCCTTCCTGGTCACGAATTACAACAAACAAATAAAAACTATGCTCTGGGTCCTCAAATGGGCAATTCCCACTATGCTTTTGGTTCATGGATGGATCACACAATGAACTGTATCCATGGAGAGATCACATCATGCTCTAGGTCCACGGATACACTATGCTCTGGTCCACGGATAAGCTGCACTATCTTCTCTGGGCCCATGGATAGGTCACACGGTCTTTTCTGGATTCACACATAGATAGCACTATCTGCTTTTGGTCCACAGATAGGTCGGTCTATTGGAGGCACGACGTGAGGCAGAGTGCCATCAACTGTCTAAGAACCCCGTACATTTCTGCAGGACCACACACCTTGGCAGGTGTTAATACACTCACAAGATAGTCCGACAAGATGAAAACATCAATTAAAGGGGTGGAGCTAGCAGCCAACTGGAGCAGATGCTTCCTGAGAGGCTCCATGGTTTTAGGCTTGGAAATACTGACTGCCTTGTGCACACTCAAGATTACCATCATATTTGA
Organism: Neoceratodus forsteri; assembly: GCA_016271365.2. NCBI lineage: Eukaryota > Metazoa > Chordata > Ceratodontiformes > Ceratodontidae > Neoceratodus > Neoceratodus forsteri. Next base: position 66,463,742 of record JADMNL010000035.1, read on the forward strand.
GAGTTCATTCTGCAGTATGCAGAAATGCTGTAAAACATTTCTGTGCCTACTGTAAACCAACATTCCCTCTGATTCAACTCCTATGTCTTCATTTCAGGTACTTGAACCCAGTCAGGTTTGGATATGGGGGAAGTCTGAGGGAGATGTACTATTATAATTCTGGTCCTCTGGATGGTTGGGCTGTCTCTGGGAAGAGTGTATGTTTTTCCCTTTAAGACAGCCACCGCATGTGTTGGAAGCTCCTTGAATGGTACAATCTACTCTAATGTCTACGACTCATTCCTGCACACAGCTCTGCAGCCTAATCATACAGATGGCTGCCTGTCGTACTACGAGAGTTTCAACAGAAGGGGATATACCGAGTACTGCTATAAAGCAAGACTAAATTCATTATATAGGGAATACAGTGCCTTTAGAAAGTATTCACCCCCCTTGGATTTTGTCACATTTTGTGATGTTGCAAACTCAAATTAAAATACATTTATATGGGATTTTTTTGTCACGTATCTACACAAATTACTCTATAATGTCAAAGTGGAATGAAACTTCTGGAATTTTTTGTACATGCAATTTAAAATAAAAACCTGAAATGTCTTGATTTGATAAGTATTCATCCCCTTTGCTATGACACTCCAAATTGAGCTCAGGTGCATCCAATCTCCTTGTGAGATCACTCTAAAACTTGAATGGAGTCCACCTGTGGTCAGTTCAAATGGTTGACATGACAGTGCATGTCAGAGCAGAAACTCTACCATGAAGACCAAGGAGCTGTCCGAAGAACTCCGTGATAGAACTGTGAGGAGGCATAGATCTGGGGAGGGGTATAAAAACATTTCTAGGGTGTTAAAAGTTCTCAGGAGCACAGTCAAGTCCATCATTAGGAAATGGAAATATTATGGAACCACCCAGACTCTTCCTAGAACAGGCTGTCCTCCCAAACTGAGCAACCGGGCAAGAAGGACCTTGGTCAGGGAAGTGACCAAGAACCCAATGACCACCCTGACAGAACTACAGAGTTCCATGGCTGAGATGGGAGAACCTGTCCAGAGGACAACAATCTCTGCAGCTCTCACAGATGTAGTTTCTATGGGAGAGTGCTACGGAAGCTACTCCTGAGAAAAAGGCCATACAATAGCATGCCTGGAGTTTATAAGAAGGCACATGGCAGACTCAGACCATGTGGCAAAGATTCTCTGGTCTGATGAAACAAAATTGAACTCTTTGGCCTGAATGCAAAGCGCTATGCCTGGCGCGAACCGAACACAGCTCATCACCGTGTAACACCATCCCTACCATGAAGCATGGTGGTGGCAGCATCATGTTATGGGGATGCTTTTCAGCGGCAGGGACTGGGGCATTTGTCAGGATAGAGGGAACAATGAATGGAGCCAAATACAGGCACATCCTTGAGGAGAACCTGCATCAGTCTGCAATAGACCTTGGACTGGGGCGAAGATTTACGCTCCAACAGGACAACGAATTCTAAGCATACAGTCAAAGCAACACTGGAGTGGCTTCAGAACAAGAAGGTGAATGTCCTTGAGTGGCCCAGCCAAAGCCCAGACTTGAACCCCATTGAGAATCTGTGGAAAGACTTAAAGATTGGGTTCACTGGACGCCCCATCCAACTTGACAGAGCTGGAGCAAATCTGCAAGGAAGAATAGGAAAATCCCCAAATCCAGATGTGCAAAGCTGATACAGACATACCCAAGAAGACTCAAGGCTGTAATTGCTGCCAAAGGCGCTTCTACAAAGTATTGACTCAGGGGGTGAATACTTAAGTAAACAAGATATTTCAGTTTTTAATGTTTCATAAATTTTAGTTACACGAGAAAAATATTTTTGCCCCTTTAAATTGTTGAGTATGCTGTGTGAATCAAGGGGGAAAAACATCATTTAAATGCATTAAAAATTCTGGTAGTAACACAACAAAATGTGACAAAATCCAAGGGGGGGGGGCGAATACTTTCTGAAGGCACTGTACATGATGGATTGCAACAGAATAAACACATTTATCTCCACTAGTAAGTGATAAGACCCATAGCTCACGAGTGGTGAAGATAAGTTAGTTAAGAAGTTCTTACCACTCACGTGTGGAGATGTTATTCTACTGCAATCCGTTATGTATTTGATATATACACCATTTGTAAAGTTGTTACTGCTGTTTTACCTTGTTTTAGCTTAAAACTGCTTTTCTTTCCATTGTAAGTTCTCTATCTGGACCATTTTTATCTGTATTCTATTTCCAGATTCTAAGTGGAAATAACATTCTAAGTTAAACCGTGTTCTAAGTGGAATAAATGGTGTTATAAGTGAAATAAATATTTATCCCCAAATAGTATAATTTATTTACCCAATTTATTCACTTCTGGTTTAGGGATAGGGAACATCGTTTAGCCAGGAGTAGCACACTAAGCTGAAAGCTTGTTTCTAGATGCAACCTGGGAGCATAAGGAAGTTAAGTGACTTGCTCAGGGTCACACAATATGCACCTAGGTGGCCACAGGATTCAAATCCAGGTCTCCCTATCTGCAGCTCAGAGCCTTAACCCACTACATAGTATAGATCAGTCTTCCAAATGGTGTGTGTGTGTGTGTGTGTGTGTTTATTTCAAAAGTTTCACTAGGAAAGACATCCGGAGCTTGTAACTGCTCATTTCCCGGTGCATCCTAGCCATAATATTTTAGGCTATCAGTTTAGCAGGTTCTTTTACCATTATGCCTAGTTGGCTTGTTTAGGCTGTTCTTAAAGCAGCAAGAATTTCTTAGTTGGCAAAAACATTTCATCATATAGTTTCTTTAGCAAAACATTTATTTCTGATGTCCTTAGACTCATCTTCAATATATTTTTCATTTTCTCAGATATTGTTAAAACAGCATTGATAGCTAATTTTGTATTTAATGTCTCGCAGCCCCAAAGATGGCCGCTCACAATTTGTAAACATCTCTTGCATTGAGGTTACCTGTTGAATGTATATGCTAGACTGTGGCAGTATTAGGATGATGTTAGTACAGGACTCTGATGGTAAACATTACAGTACTGTACCAAGATAATTATTTTTTTCATGATGTGCATGGTACAGGAGTGGGAACATTTAAAATGTTAAAATCCCATATCTTAGTTCAGGAATGAAAGACAACAAAAGAAAATGGGTATCTTGATATATTTTTTTTTTCGCTCTCTATTTATTGCCTCCGGAGCACCGGAACTCTCTCAGGTCCCGACTCGTCCCCCGCTGTGACCTCCACCTACCTCAGAGATGTTACTTTCACCCATGGAGCCCCAGGCCCTTAAGCCCCACCAGGAGATCGAAGGGGTGGAGGTAGAGGTCCAGCGTTGGGCGTGTGGCAGGTGGACACAGCGGGACCATCACCTATCTGGGCCAGAGGGTTCCCCCCCCTTGTAGTAGGTCCTCCCTCTTCCCTCCCCCTGTGTGAGGCGGACTTGATGCCATGGCGCACGGCAACCCTGCCGGTGTCAGCCACACTACCAGACATGCAGTTTGCATTCCGCAGCGCCGCCGCTCTCCACCGGGGGTCGCTGGAATGCTGGACAATCTCCTGCCCCCCCCGAAGAGGAGAGCAGTCCAACGGGCACTCAATCCTCTCCCCCCTCCCCGCCGACCCCAGGCACCTGAGCTCGCTCCCGAACTCAGGTCACTGGCGTGGCGAGAGGTGCGGCATCCAGCGCCCCAACACTCAGTGCCACCGGGCCGATAATCTTGATATTTTTGCCAGAAAACATTCTTGCTGGAAAATAAATAAATATGGTGACTAACATACTGCTATTTTAATGATCTTTTCGAACAATTTTATATTGGGCTGGGAGCATACAGGAACGTCCAGATTAGTAAATGTGTTACCATTTCTTGGACACATAGACCATCTGTCAGTACGGTTACCCATTGAGTGCTTTGCACTTGTGACTACGGATTCTTAACATAATGTAGCATTGTGCCATAGTTTTGCTGCGGACGCTCACTGATTTATATAACTGCAGTGGATAAGTGAATTGAAGCTATTCCCATACTATGTGTAGCACAGGATAATAAGCGTTCTCATTTACTAATTTTGATCTTTCTATTAACCAACGTCTCATACTCAGAACCATGAAATTTCATGTAACGGAGATTTTGAAAATTTTATAAAAAAAAAGTTAAACCCATTAAGTTAATGAAATAAATAAGCCATAAGGGCAGATTTGTCTTGTTATGCTATGCTGAGATGACTACACACTGTGGGATAGTTCTCATCCAATCAAATTGCTGGATTGTTTTTCTACCGTTTTATAATTATTACACATCAGTTCTCTCACACACACACAGTAGCATATTTATGTTTTCTTTAGTATACATTTTAACAAATATACATCTGTTTATCAGGGCACAGACATGAATGCACGCACGTGTACACACACACACACACACACACACACACAAGCCAGTAGCCTGCACAAGACAATAGAGTAAAAGATAAAAGGGCACCTGTAAATAGATTTACCAGAAAATTTTTCTTACCTATTTCAATGTTTACCTCTGTCCACCAGAGGGGGATAATAGAAAGGGGTCTCTTGTGGCGAGTTCGGTCTCAGTCACGCCAGGTAAGGTGGGTTTAGGGAGGGCCCCTTTTCTTTTGTTTCTTGCTGGGAACAAGGGGGGGGGGAATACTTGAGCCCTCCCTACAGGGATCTGGACCACAGGCCAATGCAACAGGTGCAGCAGATGCGGGCTACAGGGGAAGCCTGCAGCTGCAGCTGTCCACCTCTCCCCAGTAGGAGTCACTGCAGAGCGAGGTCATCCTTCAAGGCTATGGGAGTGGCGGGGGCTGCAGGGGAGATGTTAAGGGGGTGTGGCGAAGGGGAAGCGAGAGAAGACTCACGACCCCTGTGTGCGTCTCTTCCTGTTGGGTTTACCTGCTGGCGTGGGCGTGGGGGTGAGTTGGCTCCACTGTGGCTCCCTTGCGCCACGCTGACTGCTGTTTTCACCGCATAAATGTTCGCCTCCTCCTGGAACTCACCGATGTTCTTCTTGTACCGATTCGCTTGTTCCCAAAACCAGTTTGAGACCACGCGGCAAGGAGGGGAAAAGAGGGGAAGGAAGGAGGAAGATGGAATTAACCTCAGTCACTGCAAATAACTGCCCGCCATTCCCACTCTCCTTGAATTTTCACTGGCAGTCACAAGTATCTCTCAACCTTTTGACATGGGAACTTAGGACACTTGACACTTAACATCTGGGACACTGACCTTCATAATGCGGGGCACAAAAATATAACATGCAGATACAACTTCAGATCACTGCAGAAACTAGTGCCTTTATTTGTGCCAAGTTTAGTTTTGGTTTAGCATCCAAGTTTCGCGACACACCAGTAACTGTGGTGCCCAAGACTCTTAAAGGAGACAGGTAATGATTTTGACATAGATAACTGCCCTTCCATCTTCCTTTCCATATTCTGATGTGCTTTGATGATTTTTTTGTTAAATAATCAATCTAGCTTTGGGGTCCCTTCAGACCTACATAGAGTTCCACTCTCCTCACCACCTACTGCTCTTTCTTCTCATATTTCTAAGGCCCTGTCAACACTTATAATTAAAATTTAACGATTTTTAAACCGTTATGGGAATTAACGTGCTGCCGCATCCACACTAGTTGGGACCGTGTCTTAACATGGTTCTATGCCCGTCCACACCTCCCGAAAAGAAAGCATGTTTTAACACGCTGTCAGCTCGCTTGCCAGTGCAGATGAAATGCTGCATCATGGGCGCCAGTAGGATCACCGCAGGGAACACGGATCGGACGCCCATATACACTGGTAAGTAAAAACGTTTCTCACTTAAACCATTTTCAAAACCATTAAAATCCTGATTGTATCTCTGTTCGGTAACGTTACCAGTGTGGACGCAAACTGTGTTCCACGATTTTAAAACGTTACAGGGCATCTGTAACGTTTTAAGATCCCCAGTGTGGACAGGGCCAAAGACACACTACAACATCAGTAACTCCCATCCCGTGCTATTCCTCTGAATGGCCTGGAATGGGTGTTAGTGATGTCACAGAATGTTCAGGTAGTATGGAAAAGAGAAAGCAGCAACCACTGAGGAGAGGGATTCAGGGTAGTTGCAAAGGCAACACAATTAGATTTTTTGTTAAATTAATAAGATCAAATACATATCAGAATACTGGGTAGCCAATAAAAGAACCACTGGAGGGCATCTAGAGGTGTAAAAATGGTTTCCCATCACCTTTAAGAGGTCTGTACAGGTGCTCCGCTCCACTCTCCAAATAGTCAAAGTGCATACCAAACAAAATGCTGCGCTCCGGCAGCACCTATTAGTGGCACTCTATCCAGGCAGAAACAACCAACCAGTCTTACTGTCTCTTCTACTAGTCTTGTCTTAGCTTGTGTACTGACCGCATTCTTCTGTGTATTACAAAATTAGGGAAAACTAGGCTGACCTGCAAGTCATTTTTTTTCCTGTAGAAGACGTTTGTTTACAAGCGCTTCCAATTACACTATAGTCTATAGTTCAGCCTTTACTGGCTGTTTAGAAAAGTCAGTGGTTTCTCAACTTATAAGCTGGGGGTTAATACCATTTTAGAACTGTATGATGCAGTTGATATCCCTTTCAACCACAAAATTCTACAGCACAATGCAGATGCACTGTGATAACAGTGCAAGGGCTATAAAGGACATGACCTATATGTAAGGGTAACACATGACAGGGTGTGCAGGTATAAGGAAATAATACACGCCAGGTGGTTGTTAAACACAAGGTGAGGCAGGGTGCGAAGCCCACAACTACCTGCAAAGTGTGTTATTCATTTGTGACGGCACACCATGGAGGGTGTTATCTCCTACTGTAAAATTGGCTTTTGTTTAAAAACAAACAAAAAACAAACAGTTCGGTGAGGTGCGTTGTCTGACAATAATTAATGGTCATGTGACATGCTTCAAATCCAATGAAGTTACAGGATTTTCTTGGCCCATTTTATAACACAGAATTTTAGAATGGTCTTTACCAGTAGTGTGTGAATCAGAAACACTGACTAAATTCATTACAAGGCCAGTGAACCGGGTTGGGGGTGGGGGCTAGCCATCGGAATGAGGACACGCATGGTGGATAGCTCCTGCTAAAGAGTTTATCATTTTATTATTTACAGCATTCTCCATCTCTCCCCTTTGGCTGCTATAACTGGACTGCTATCTTTACAGCATCCGATTCACTTTTTATGGATGGGGAACTCTTGTGGAGCTCAATCTCAGGCTACAGACTATTTTAAGCAGAAATTGGGGCCTGTAGGCCCACCAAAGCCAGAGCCAGTGATACAACAATCTGCTGAAGGACTCACAACGGCAGATGTCCAGGATATTAAAAACACATTTAAAAATCTGGGCACAGCACTGCGATCCCTGGAAACTAACGTCAATGATTTTACAAACAGGCTGACGGTGCTTGAGAATCGAAGTAGTGGCCTAACGGAGAAGGTGGACAGGACAGCCAAGAATGTAGAGACAGCCATCGCGGTTTCTTCCAATTTTATTAACGCTCAACTGAAACTTCGCCTGGAAACGTTAGAAAATCAGCAGCAGGAACAAAATGTTCAGCTTATGGGCCTTCCCGAGAGTTCTGAGGGTACCACTCCAGTTGCCTTTTTTGAGGACTGTACCTTATCTACTGGACTGGCAGGATCCCCCAACCCCCTGGATATATAGACACAGCCCATCGGGGTAAACCTGCAACCAGTGGCAACAACCTCTTCTCATGAGTCACAAACTATCCTTTTGGTATTCACTAGGTCGGGAGTTTGGGACTGGGTGTTGGCGCTGGCACGAGCGAAAAAAGAAATTTTGGCTAAGTGATTTTACATTTCTACCTGGATTTATCCTATGCTACTCACCAGAGATGCAAGGACTTTGATGGGGTTAATCGTCGCTTCAGAGCCCTAGACCTGCTATTTGTTCTTTTATTCCCAGCTAGATTCTGTGTTACTGTGGGATCTAAAACGTACTTGTTTAATAAGCCGAAGTATGCAGGTCATTTAGTTCAAAAATTTGAAGCCGATCACACCCGCCTGGAGGAGACAGAATCATCGTAGAGTGAATGGAGTGTGGCTGAGGCAACTTCAGGGGCGCCTCCGGACTGACGGGTTTGGTTTGACTTTTTACTTTCCTGCTTCTTATTCCCCAGGCACCTGTTCAGTCTATTATAAGGATGTTTACTCTCAGATGTTGCTCACTGCTAACCTGTTCGGACATTGCCATCTTTGAGCTTATTATTTTCCTTTGCATAGTTCCTTGAGCTTTGGGGGGGTGGCAATTTTTTGTGCAAAGTTGGGAATGCAATGCCTTATTCTGCTGCTTTTGCTCCATTTGTTCCCATCACTTATTTTCTCCTTTCTAATATAAACAGAATAAATATGGGGTGGTGTGTGTGTAATGACAATTTTACACACACCCGAGGTGTTGAATGCCATATAAACCCTGAGAGTGAAGCTCGAGGGGTTTATTTCGGCATCCAACACAGACAGTGTGTGTGTAAAATTCGAGTTTTACACATCACCCCATATTTTATTTTATATAATTGCTGGGTTTTGTTTTCTTGCCATGGCAATTATATAAACTAAGCAACCTTCTGGTGCAGCCATGGTCCCATTCGCTTGGGCGAGCGCGGTCCGTGGTCACTTTGTAGCACTTAATTTTTTTTCAGGTTCCCCCCTTCTTGTCACAGGTTTAGTTAAGGGTAGTTTTATTTTTTGAAACGCAGCTTACTTCTGTGTGCTACAATGGTGATGTGGTATCGGCAAGGAGGCAGGAGTAGTGAGTGGCGGCAAAAAGCCGGAAGAGTTGCAGGGCGGCACATACAAGAGAAGGGGAGGAAACTTGGTGTGTGTTTGCCATTATAAACACTCCTTTATAACAGCAAATTATGCAACAGGTTTCCCTATGGGTGAAAGCAAAATCCATTAATTATACTGCAGTTTTACATAGCAGCTGTTCTATTGATTTTTATTACTACTGCCCTTCTAGCTCAAATTTTACTCTGTAGTAGGGACTTAGCATCTTAAACCTAAAGTTTTCTATGTAGATCTCACAGCAGTTGCTAAGTCGTGGCACTTATGTACAGGATTATAGACACCGCGGACACTTTATATTTTAGGTCTGCTTTCTCGATAGTCTGAGCTCATTTTGTAGGATGCCCCCCATACTGCGGAAACATAAGTGTACAGGTTCAAATATCCCTGGGTATACCAAACGGCACTGCATAAGTGTATGGTTTCTATTTATAACGCTGTACCTGGTTACTGTGTATTGATTTTATGCATACATTCAGTAAACAGAAAGTATTAAAAAAAAAAAGGGCCAGTAAAGATGGAACAGTAAGAGAATTGGAGCTAATATCAGGCGGGAGCTGGGACCAATATCAGGCGAGAGCTGGAACTAATATCAGGTGGGAGCTGGCATCCCCAAACCATTTTTCCATCCCTCTCAGCTAGCAACAGCCTACTGTGGTCACCTAGGTGGCAATCGAGAAGTGGCCCCACCCCTCCACATAGAAGAGCCTCTCTGCTGTTAGTCCTCCCTCTCTCCCAACGTGCACCGCCTCAACCTGGGTACCTGAAGTCTCAACTGCCAAGTGAATAATATCTTCTTTAACAAAACAATAATAGAAAGTCAATCAGAAAGCAGGATACCCTGTAAGGAACAAATGAGGCAGGGGGAGTCGTCGGGGGTCCATAAAATAGCTTCTATTATTTTTGCTGCAGCAGCTCTATTTCACAGACCCAAACAATTCTTCCTTATGCGGTACTAACTAGGGTTGCTCGGAATCCTATGAATGAAATCGGATTTGACAGATTCTGATCCGATTTTTGGACTTAGGATTTTGGAACTGCAGTCTGAAAAATCCTAATTCCTACAAGGAAGCCTAAAACTTGCATTTTACATAGGAATTATGATTTCAAATCCTATTTGGATTTAGAGGTCCTTTTAGGATTTGAATTGGATTAGAATTCAGAAATTCCTAAATCTGAAAATCGGATCAGAAGTGGAGAATTCCAAGCATCCTTTGTACTAGCACAACCATGTTAGATAGATAGAGCGACACTCCAGAAGTAAAATTATACAGGCTTCTTACTGGAATTAATTTTCCAGTGTTAAAAACAGAAAGTGGAAACCCATTAAAATACAATGGTATTATGTACTCTGCTATGTTTGCTGTATCCCAATCTCCCCTTACCCCAGGGCGCTCCTGGAAACAAGCTCTTTGTGGCTAATGTTGTCTTTCCAGGTGAAACTTTTCAAATAAACAAATAAATACAACCATGTAATACAGAGGAGCAGCATACAGCTACATGCTACTTTAGTTAGTTTCTCTAATTTCCTCTTTCCTTCTCTCTTCCCAGGCTGCTCCCATCCAGGTCTACATTGGCTGCCCTGGCGAGCTCATCTCTGGTCAATCCTCCACAGCTTAGCCGACTTGCCCCCGACTTCACAGCTCCAGTTCAGAGGGAGTACAAAAGGACTACAGGGTCCAAGGGAGCGCTGGGTCCTTTATTATGTAGTTTGCAGGTATTTCCATGCCACTTCATCTATGCTGGCAATGGTGGCAAGAACTTCAAAACATGCATGCCAAGTATGCCAATGCAGAGCCGGTCTGATTTATGTCTCTCATTTCAACTTCTGCTTCAGGTATTCAACTGCAACGATTACCATCCGATATCACCCTGGTGGCACTAGCGTAGCGAGGACTGTCTACCCTCAGCACCCCCACCCTCCCGAGGATGGCATTCTCAGGGATTCTCAAGTCTCCTCCGGCTAGCCCTTCAACCACTTAAATTCGGGGCATAAACCCTGGTCACCACTAGTGGCAACTCTGTCGTATCACTGACGGACTCGTCTATACCCACAGTTTTTGATGGCCCAAAGAATCGAACAGACAAACAGTCCTAAAACGTTTTTCAGCTCCAAAGCTGAATGGTGATCTCAGGAAGCTCCAACAGAGGAAGGCGATTTTTACTGAAATGTAAGCCAGTGGAAGTGCTCGTGTTGAGTGCACACACTGTTCCCAGAGACCATCATCCAGCTCTGGAGGTGAAAAACTGTTCACTGGAAAAGTGCACTCATACTGCTCCACGTCATTTGCTGCTGGACTACAGACGGATACACCTGCTCCTATTAAAGGCAGATTTGTTCCATTAGGAAGCCTGGATTCTTTTACTTTAAAAGGGAAAGTTCCCCACAACCTATTTTCTGTATACCTGTGTAGTTTGCAGGCATGAAAAATGATTCCTTCAGTTGCATCCCCCTAATTTAAATGTAAATGAGGTTGCTTCACTCTGTTTTGCCCCAGTGTGAACACCTGTTTGTTTCCATTGCAAAGGTCATGACCCTACTCATGCAAGGCATCAAGGGAGTGGATGTACCTGTACAGGCCAGCAGAAGTTATACCTCATTAATCAGTTCTGTTACATATCTTGTGAATTTCCACTACTCTCAAATACAGGTTACTCACCTGTAACAGGAGTTCTAGGAATGGTATATGTTGTTCATCCACACTCATTGGCAGTATCCTTGCCGCTTTAAATCTTGCGGGAAGGTCTTCAAGCTTGCTCCTCCACCACCGGGTGGTATAACTCAGCTCGCCCCATGGCGTAAGATCTGGCCGCTGGAAGCTCAGGTTGTGCGTGCCAGGAAGCCGAGGTCCGGTACTGTGGATGAACAACATATACCATCTGAACTCCTGATTACAGGTGAGTAAACCTGTATCTTAGGGACATGGATATGTTGTTCATCCACACTCATTGGCAGACTCTAGCAGTTCTCCCGGGAGGAGGGAGGCAAGACGCACACCCCCATATACTTACTTGGGAAAGAGAGACTGAGAACCGAGGCCCCAAACCAGCATCCCGGCGTGACTCAAGGTCGATGTGGTAGTGGGTAATGAAGGTGTTTGCTGACTTCCAGGTAGCAGCCCTGCAGATTTCCTGGATAGGGACGCCCCTGGAAGCAGCCACTGCTGCAGCAGTATGGCGGTAGAATGAGCTCTTATCCTCTGGGAGGCTCCATGCCCGCTAACTTATAGCAGAGATCTATGCAGGAGGTTACCCACCTGCTTATCGTCCTTGGCTGCAGGTCTGCCAGATGCGGCTTCAGCGTAGGTGACAAACAGCTGGCGAACCTCTCCCGAATATCAGCCGTGGCGCTCCTTATAATAAGCGAGCGCCTCTTCTAGGATCCAGAGTATGGAGCCTATATTCGCCTCGAGGTGTGATTGGGGTAGAACACCGCAGAGTCAACACCTGGTTAAGGTGAAACTCCGGCACCACCTTCGGAAGGAATTTCGGTGGGGGCGAGGACAACCTTGTCCCTGTGGAAGACCAGGTAAGGAGACTGATGGAAAGCGCCTGAGCTCTCCCATCCTTCTGGCTGACGTGATAGCCACCAAGAAGGCGGTCTTCCACGACAGGTGAGAGAGAGCACACCTGTGCATAGGTTCGAATGGCTTGCCCATGAGCTTTGCCAGTACCAGCAGTAGATCCCACGGAGGTGGGGGTTCCCGCACTGGAGGGGAAATGTGATCAAGGCCTTTGAAAAAGCGCCAGACCACCTTCTCTGCGCCACCGACTGCTTCCAGCCCGCGCCAGTAAGCAGAGATGGCTGCCAGGTGCACCCTTAGGGCGTCGACCTAAGCCCTTGACTAGAAAGGGACCATAAATAGTCCAAGATGCTTGCCAAGGAACAGGAGGAAGGGTCCAAGCCCTTGCCCTGACACCAAATGGAAAATCTTTTCCATTTGAAGGCATAGCATTTTCTGGTCGACTCCTTACGGGACGCCTCAACTACATTGAGGACCTCGTCGGAAAGACCCAAAGCCTGGAACTCTAGCCGCTCAGGAACCAGGCCGTCAGGTGCAGGGATTGAAGGTCCGGATGGAACACCTTCCCTGATTGACTGAGAGCAGGTCCGGGCGAGCTGTGAAGCTGCCGGAGTCCTGGAGCTGAGACTGAGGAGATCTGGGTACCAGAACTGGCGAGGCCAGTCTGGGGGTATCAGAATCACCTGCGCCTTGTCCCTCCTCGCCTTGAGAAGCACCTTGTGGATCAAGGGAAATGGGGGAAAGGCGTAAAAGAGGCCCGGGTCCACTGCCTCGAGAAGGCATCCCCCTGCAGCGAGCCCTGCTGAGGGGGGCGGGCATGGAACAGACTCAGCTTCGCGTTCTCCCTGGAGGCAAACAGGTCCACCTGAGGTGTGCCCCAAAGGGAGAACAGATGCTGTACTACCTCCGGCAGGAGAGACCACTCGTGGGATGCAGCCCCTATCCGGCTCAGGGCATCGGCCAGGGTGTTGGAGGCTCCTGCCACGTGAATGGCTAGGAGATCCGCCTCCAGGCTGCGCACGAGTGACCAAATGCGGAGAGCTTCCTTGCATAGAAGCATGGACGCGCCCCGCCCTGGCGGTTTAGATAGTACATGGTCGTGGTATTGTCCGTCTGGACTCGGACCACTTGACCCCGGAGGAACGGAGCAAAGGCGGTGAGAGCTAGGCGGACCGCTCGGAGCTCCAGCAGGTTGATGTGGCATCGGGACTCCCCGGGACCAGAGGCCATGAGCCCGTGTTCCCCAGATGGGCACCCCAACCCATCAGAGAGGCATCGGGTCGACAGAGAGACCGGCTGGCTCGGGCGGACGAACGGGATGCCCTCCTGCAAATGATCTGGAACGGTCCACCACTGGAGAGCATTCCACATCCCCTGTGTCACCGACACAAGCTGGTCCAAGGGATCGCAGCGTTGTGACCACTGGCTGGCCAGTCCCCACTGAAGGGGACGCATGTTCCAGCGGGCCCAACGGACCACGCTGGTACAGGCCGCCATGAGACCCAGGAGGCGCAGGAAGTCCCGGGCAGGGCGTAATTGCCCAACCAGAAATGATCGGGCAAAGGAGGAAAGAACTCGCCCTGTCCGCCGGAGCCGCGCCTGGCTCAAGAGAGTCGAGCTGGCGCCCGATGAATAAAATCACCTGCTTCGCTCGAGTTCTGGACTTGGCCTCGTTGATAAGGAGGCCCAGTTGAGAGAGCAGACCTGGAGGGCCAGATCTCTGGACCACCCGCCTCCTTCCTGGAGGGAGCTGCTATCAGCCAGTCGTCCAGGTAAGGGTACACCGGACCCTCGGGCGTCAAGAGGAATGCTGTCACCACTGCCATGCATTTGGTGAAGACCCTGGGAGCTGGAGACAAGCCGAGGGCATGGCTTGAACTCGAAGAGGGATCCTTCCGCTCGGAAGCGAAGGAATCTCTGTGAGACGGACGGATAGGACGTGAAAAACGGGCCCTGAAGTCCCGAGAGCAGAACCACACGCCGCGTTCCAAGGATGGTATTATCTGAGCCAGAGTGACCATCCTGAAGGTTCGAGACCTTAGGAACTTGTTTAGGTCGTGTAGGTCGAGAATGGGGCGCCAGCCCCCCGTCCGTTTCGGAACCAGGAAGTACCTGGACACAAACCCTGGGTCTGAAGGAGGGTCCACCACCTCTCTTACCACCTCCTTCTGGAGGAGGAGAGTGATGTCGGCTCGACGAGCCGCCAGTGAGCTGGGATCCGAGCCCCCGAGGGGCGACTGGCCTGAAGGGTAGTGCCAGTCACTACCAGAGGCAGGCCTCTTCCCACCACCCTCCAAGACCTCCACCTGTCCGTGGTAACAGCGACCAAGCGGAACGGAAGTGCCGAGCCGCCCCCACGTGGAGGACCCAGGGGTAAGGGGACGGGATGGGGGACACCCCTCAGCCCGCCACTGGGCAGGCTTGGAGGAGGGACCGCCGAGGGACCCCTGGGCCCTTTCCTCCCCTGTCTCCTGTTAGAGGAAGCCGCGGCTTGGGTTTGGGATGCCAAGGGCCGAGCCTGCTGGCCCTGACGCTGCTGGGCGGGCTCGGGGCACAGAAGGACGAAAGGGCTTAGGCTGTGGTTTGCGGCCCTTGTCCTTCTGAGCGGAAGAGACTCGAGTCCAAGGTGGCATTGACTTCTCGATCCTCTGCAGGTGACCTTCCACCCCAGGCCGTCAGAGTCGTCCCCAAAGGGAACATCCGCCAACTTGTGCTGGGTATCCGGGCAAAGCGGATATCCTCAGCTAAGCTCGCAGCCGACGCGATAGCCACTGGCGGCCGCCACCGATCTGGCACATGAGTCCCTACATCCAAAGCAGTCTGGAGCTGCTGTTTGGCCACTGCTCTGCCCTGGTCCCGCACCTGCTTAACCGTGAGTCTGCAGATCGGGGGGAAGATGAGGGATGACTCATCCAGGGAGCCCAACAGGGCATGAGAAAATGTGCCATGAGGACGGCCGAACTGGCCTGATTAAGGCCGGAGAGGACGAGCGTAGACTTTTCGCCCGGTATAGTCCACCTCCTTGACTCCTTGTCAGGAGGTTTGTCCACATCCCTGGCGCGAGCCGCGCCTACTGAAAACGCTTGTCGGTAACCGTCCTCAGCAGAGGGTGTTCCAAACCGGACAAGGAACCGGTAGGGACCGTGATACTTCCTGGCCATCCTGGCCGAGGCGAGGGCAGGAAGCAGGCGCTGCCAAAGTTCCAGTGCCGGACTCCACTATGGCCTCGCCACGGAAGGCCTCCGCCGGAGAATCCCCTCGGTCCAGAATTCCGTGAGGGGATACCTGGCCCGCTTGGAACGGGTTCGAGCTCCATCCCGGTAGACTCCAGATGAGCCGAAGTAGTCCTAGGAAGGACGACGGCTATCGTCTATTGGCTGACCTCCTGACTCCAAGTCTAGTCGCTGAGAAAGAAGGAGGAATCGCTCGGACTCGGAAGAGTCCTCAAAGAGCTGCCTCTGGCCTGGAGCCACCTTCACCTGCCGAGGTCGGTCGCGGGAGTGAGGGTAACTGACAGCCGATGGGGTAAACCTCTTCAGCCACCGAGAATCCTTGGTCGGAGCCCCAATTGGTGGCTGTGGAGGCGGAGGTTCCACCGAATCGTGGAGCAGCTGGTTTTGGCCGAACAACCGCCTGGGTGTAGGCCTCGGACAAGTCGAGGGTTGTGTCGGCCGCCCGTGACAGCCACTTAATGGCGGGGAAGGCGCCGGAGTCGCTTATTCCCCGCCAGGAGGAGATGTTAAACATAAGGTCCTCGTACTGCCGACGAATTTACGCCAAGCCTCCCTCATCCGAGGAGGAGGACGAGGATCACGGGCGACGCCGCTTACAGCGTGCAAGACCAGACCGCCATGACGGTGGGGAACGGTTGGACCATGTAAGAGGTCCGAGACCGAGACTCCAGAGTCCCGGAATTCCGGGCCGTGCGGGAGGTGTCGGCCGGAACCGCACCCTTCGCTCGAAGGTCCATCCGAGGGCCCGGAACCGGAGGCACAGGCGAGCCCACGTGGATCCTCAACTCCTCCCGGGAACCGGGAGAGGGAATCTCGGCTGCTAAAGGCGACAGCCCGTCCAATGGGTCGAGAAAAATCTCGACTTCATCAGTGGAGTCTCGGTCAACTGACCTGACGGGACACCATGAGGCCAGTGGTCGGTGTAAGCCGGTCGACCGAAGCCGACGTCGCACGGCCCGGGAGAGGGATCTTCCCGCTTCCCAAGAGCGCCGACGGAGGGACTTACCCTTGTCCCTCTTTTGGACCGAAAAGGTCCAGCAGACGCAGCCCTTCTCCTTTAGTGGAGAGGGACAGACAAAGCTCCTTAAAGGAAGCCGTGTAGGAAGAACCCAGAGAAGCGGGATAAATGCCGCGGCCGAGGAAGATTCTGCCAGCGCCGCCTCCTCTTGAGGCGACCATCCGCCGAGCTGATCCGCCCGAACGCCGCCCGGACACATCCAACCGGGCCTCCTTGGACTTCACCGGAGGGAAACGCTTCTCGGGACGGCCCAGTTGCAATCGGGCAGCACGGTCTTCGAGGACGTAGGCCGAGAAAGATGAGCACAGGTCGCAAGCCTGCGGGTCGTGCTCAAGGCCTAAGCAGTAGACACACGGGGTGTGGATCCGTCCGAGACATCTTCTGCCGCATGGGCATCTCCGAAATCGGGAGTCGATTTGTCCCATCGCGAGCCGCGAGGGATCAAGACTGAAGTCTTTTGCAAAATATTATTTTTAATCCGTAAACGGAGAAATAGGAACTCAGTCGCAAACGCAGAGCGTTAAGGAGGGAACCTGAGCTTCCAAGCGGTAAGGAAGATCTGGCGTCATGGGGCGGAGCCGAGAGTTATACCACCCGGGTGGGTGGGAGGAGCAAGCTTGAAGACCTTCCGGCAAGATTTAAAGCGGCAAGGATACTGCCAATGAGTGTGGATGAACAACATATCCATGTCCCTAGAAATGCACTTTTTTTTTCCAACTCAGATGCGCTTTAAACTACACAAAACAGGGCACTTACTATGCTTTGAAAAGTTTCATGGGCAGCATAAGACAAGAACACAGGGACTGCAGAGGACAACAACAGCACTGACTTATACAGTGTAACCACTTTAGCAATAAACCATCATAAAATTCCAGAACCTCTGCAATGGCATCAAGTAGGTTTTCACAACAGACTTAAAGGGAACTGTCATCGCTAAGGGCCCCACATCAAAGTGTGGGGCTCGTACTGACTTATACTTTGTGTGTAAAAACATGCTGTTTACTGCAGTATAGTAGCAGTTTGTATCACACTAATTCTGTTGACTTGCAAGCTGACATTTTCTGTAACAAAAAAATCCCAGACTCCTCTGCTGTTGACATCAGAGGACGGCTGCAGCAGTGGGAGATTCAATAGCCTGCAGTACATGTTAAGAATTTTATAAGCTCTGATTTTTTGTTTGCTATTCTTGCTATCCTCCCTGGGCTAAATACAGTCACAAATGACTATGCTTAGCCCAGGGAGAACAGTTGAACCAGAAAACATCACCAGAGATTACAAAAGCTCTAAATGCACAGAGTCTCTAACTGCTGTAGCCCTCCTCTGATTTCAGCTGTAGGAGGGATTCTGGGATTTGTAGTTGCAGAAAATGTCAACTTGCAGGTCACAGAATTTGTGTGTGATACAATCTATTATACTGCAGTAAACAGTAAGCAAAATGTTTTCACTCACAGAGTGCATATTAGGACAAGTCCCATACATGGGCGTAAGGCTCTTAGTGCTGACAGTTCCCCTTTAAGTACCTTTGTTTACATTTAAATCCTGAGGAAATTAAGAGAGTGCAAAAGAGGCAATCACTGCTTATGCCTATAAACTACACAAGTAAACAGAATACAAGGCTAAGGGGACCTTCCCTTTAAAATGCCGCTCCACTTTTCTGACATGTTAGTACTGTGAAATTCAGAATCAGTTTTCCCCAGCGAACCTGGACACCTGAGAGGGCTGTGAGCTGTAAGTACTGTTTCTTTAAAGGCATATGCAATACATTTTTCTCTACTGCTTCAACTGGTGCCATACTTCCTCCAGCTTGCCTCAGCCTGGACTCCTGCTTAAGACAATCTGATGTCCTCCAAGAGCCTCTTTCAGATACACCCAGGTGCCCCAACCATAACAGGCTATTGATTAGAAGTGGAGCTAAATTACCGTAGAATTAACACTCCACGGTACTTGTATTCCATGAATTATTTTGAAAAATTGAGTGGGGAAAAAAACTGCCATTCAGCAGTGATGAGGATTTTGTTTTTTTTTGTTGCTTGGAATTCTACAAAACTTTAATGTGCATTTCTGCAGAACAGAGTAGAATTCCACCTTCCAAGGAAGAATCTGGCAATACTGTTTTGAGGTTCCAGTCAATCAGTGGTATATTCAGGGGTGTGGAGAGGCCCTCGGTCAGTACAGCAGGCTGGCTGACTTTCACGTTCTACACACAGATCCTGCCTTTCCTCTCCTGATTCAGATGCACTGCCCAACACTGTATTCTGTAGCAGAGGTCCAGTTTACGGTGCCCCGGACCACCGGTACCTCTGCAGCATGGTGCCAGAATAAAGCTTAAGTCACAAGCAAGGGTGTCCCTTGTCTAAGGCCCTGTTCACATTAGGGACCAATTTTAAAATGTTTTCAAGAACATTTTATAAACCGGTCCCTAGCGCGGTTGTTGGGGATCCAAATTGCATTCTGACAACCATGCTTGCCCGAGCGGGTTCCCAGCCATGATTGTGCCACCAACTTAAAGCATTATGGTTACTGCAGTGCATGATGGGATACCTGTGATCGGGCACGAAATGGATCAACAAATTATATTGACTAAACCAGGGATTTTTGCCAGCTCGGTAATGCCTGTATTTTTATTTTATTATTATTCTGCAGCTAAAAATTGGCTTTTCTCAGGGCGGGTTGTCTTAACCAGTGTTACAGCATGGTTTGTGTACACACTGCCGTTAACACATATTAAGGCAACCGTGTTCATCCAAAACCATGCAAAAGATCACATCCCTAGCAGGGTTTCAGAACATGGTTGTAACACTTTCAACCGTGTTACAGTGTGTACGCAAACCATGTTCCAAGAACTTGAAACGGTTTAAGGTAGTTAAACCATTTTCACCTCACTAGTGTGTACAGGGCCTTCTTCTTTAAAAACAACTATTTATCCCCAACAGCCTTCGATTTTCTAGTGGAGAATTTTTTTTTTTATCTTTTATGTTTTTGTAATTAGGGCATTACAAGTGGGCAGTGACTGCACTTATAAGCAGAAAATATTTTTTCGCAGTTAAAATCTCAAAACCAAGCTGCATTTTTTGTGATGCGGATTGGCTTGGCGGTGGAGCTGTGTGGAAGTTTCAAATTCTATTTCCATCGGATTTTCTAAAATCCCACGGAATTCTATCAAAAGTGAAATTCCAAAAATCAGGAACATTACCATAAAATCTTGTTTACTGGTACTGCAGAATCACATTTATTAACCGCAAGATTACGTGATCCATAGATGTCGACCCTGGAATGCTTTTTGGAATTTTATAGCATCAATAAATTCAAAAAGCATTCCAGAATCTGAACTGCCATTCCAAAAAAATTCTGCAATCTGCACAGCTCTGCTAAGCAGTCAGATCACAGATCTGTGAACCTGGAGACTGGGTATGACTCTACAACTACAATGCTACGTGACCTTGAGCAGACCACTTGACTTCCCTGTGTGACTGAACTAGAAGCAGTGTTCTCTCTCTTCCCTCTCCCAGACTATGAAGCACACTGGAATACAGTCTGTATAAACACAATTATAAAACCAAATTGTTTGTTTTTCAAATAAAAAGGATTTTTCTTAAAGGGCCAGCACTCCTGCTCTTTCCCAGTGCCGTTTACTGCAAAGAATCAGTTCTCTACATTATGGGATTTTTGCCTGCAGAAATCCAGAGCGTGTGGTTCATGTCTGATAGACTATTGACCATTTTATTATGTTCATGTCTAACAGACAAACTAGTGGCTATTTTAGTTATTGTGGTTTAACGTGTTGGTAATTACCTTCTACTTTTATAGTAAAATATTTTGTTTGGGCTGCAAAACAAGTGGCGTTTCACCTTTACTTTTAAACCGATTGTAAAAAGAACACAACGAATTCTGGTACTGTGATATCGGAAAATACCAACTACTCAGGAGTCCAGTGTATTCCTGTGATTAACTATAGCTTTATTACTACCTTTTTCAAAAGTAACATATACTTCTGTCAGAAACAAACTGTACCTTTTATATGTAAGGATTAACCCATGACAGAGTGTGGGTTACCTGGAAATTAATCTAAGGGGGGGACTGTGGCATGCGAGTGCCGACAACCACTCAGGCGTGGATTAATTCCCAATGTCACCTACGCTCTGGAGTGGGTTAATACACTTGTAACAAGGCCAGAGAGAATGGGGACTGTACGCTGATATACAGAAACGTGGGAGACTGCAGATTGTGCAAGTGGAAGGTTTATTTATGAAGGCACAACAGAACCCTGAAATGTTTACCGAGCAACACAGACTACAACACTGCAGAGTACAGGCGTGATCACCCTGTATCTACAAATGAAGGAGATCGCTCTACACAGGGAAGCCCTCAAAAGCTACAACTAAACAATAACAAAACTGTGACATACCTGTGTCAGAACATACAAAAGCATTAACTGTAACCGGAGCCACAAGGGAAGCGGTAGCTCCAGGAAAGAACAGCAAGGAGGGAGACGCAGAACTGGAGGCGGATGTAACAAGGACACGGGATGAAGTTAAACGTCAGAGCCCAGTAGAAGACAAGAAGGTGCAATGAGGAACAGTAAGGAGGGAGGGAGGGTGACTAGGAGCTGGGGAAACAGAACAGGAGGGGTTGTAACAGGGAGGGTACAACGGCTCGGGGATTACAGAAATGCAGCCGCCGACATGAACAACCGCATGCGGGACGACACTGACAGAGAATTTAACAGGAACAAAATCTAAACACTGAGGATGGGTGTTAGAGAACTGCAACTACACCACTCAGCTGGAGGGGGTGTCCCGCGATCACAAACACTGTATTTTAACTGTTCAGGGAGCAACTGTCGATTAATAGAGTACTGAATCCATGGTCACCTAAGTGTGCTCGACAAAATCGGAGTGGGACATTTTCCTTGGCCATGTTATAAGTATCTATAACGGAGCTCACCTTCATCTGCATGATATCATTCTAGGTCTTATTATTCTTTTAACAGCACTTGAAACAGTCGTATATCGACAGTCCCAAGTGTCACTGTATTAACTAGAATGATTCATAATATATATAAAATCATGTTTTGCTTCTTGTATGTATTGTGAGAATTCTACGTGTGTAATTTATCTGTTTTTTGTCCAGATACTTCATGAAAATGGGCACATGATGTCCTCAGAGCTATGTGGTTACCAACTTAAAAACAAAATTAATAAAATAAAAATGTTAGTGATAGTGTGGTCTGTCTCTATGATTAAACATTTTTTGTAGAAAAGTAATTGGTTTCCATTTTCTTCTTCCCAAGTAAATTAGGTTACAAGAAAATGCTGCCTGCTAAATCATCGAAACTGCTCACAAAGCATAAAAATTCTCAAATATCTAATAATGTAATCTCCCAGGTCACGCCCAAAAATAAGAACTTTCTTGTCTAGTGCACCTACCTAAGCAACAAAAACTAAAACTCTTAACATTTTAGTTGAGGGAAGCTTTATTCCTCTATGAAAAATCTATACACAAATTTGCAGTTTCCCCACTGAAGTTAAACTACCAGTCTTGCCTTTAAAGATTTTTCAACTTCACAATACAAGAATTCCACAAGTTTTTTTTTGTTTTTTTTTTTAAAACACTAGTAGTTAGCAAAAATAAAAATACAGTTATGAAAAATAAAGAAACAAACACAAGCCAAAACAGTTATCATCAAGGTACCAACGAGCCAAACCATCATTCTTTAAGATATATATTCTCACTAGGTTCAGTGCATGCTCGTAATAGGCCAAAACAAAATACTACATAGCCAAAACACTTATATTTTGAAACTGCTTTGTGTGTTTTTACTTTATTTTTTAAGACAGTGAAATTGGCACATGCATAATGAAATGTAAGTTCACATACATATTTGGCCATTATCTTGGTGGACGGGAAGCACTTTCAGCGTGGAGCTTCTCAAATGACATGCCCCACTCTGGTTTTATATCACTTTTTACATTTACAGTACATCTCCCCCGACACCATAAAGACATTGGGGTCCCTGCAATTTGCCACCTCACAACATTAATTGTTGTCTTGCTGCCCCCAACCTTACCTTCTGAAAATGGATCTCTTCCTCAATGGAGTCAGTAAAATTTACTAACCCAGGAAGAAAAGAGAGGATGGCCTACCCTGTCTTCATACAAGAGAGACCATTCTCCTCACTGTAATCATCCTGCACCCCCCACCCCCACCTCAAAAAAAAGACATTTTTTTAAAAATAGTTCTAGTGGTCCGAAATGCATCTTAAGTCATTAGCAAATAATTAACCTAGAATAGGTAAATAATAAACTTTAACAAGAGGCCTGATAAGCAGAACCTTTTGGGTCCGAGTCATAACTGGTTCTAAAAGGATTTTTAAAAGGCACACCCCTTGCTACTCCTCCAACGAGCCTTGTGGTTGTTCTCTATGGTCCATTCAATGCAGGAGTCCTCTTTAATCTACAGACGTCTGTACACACCACTTAACCAGATGTGGGGGAGGGGCTGCAAATCAAGGACCGAGCTTATGAAAATTGGGTACATGCTAGTCACTGGTCCAAAGAAGTGCACTGTAATTTTGTGCTGGCAACACAAGTTTCGAGATTGAAACTGGGATTCCGGAATCTTGTGGCTGGGCTGGAAGAGTCGCTGCCCATGGCAGCGAGCCCTGGCTGAGGTGGACTGGCACAGCTGCCCACCACAACAGCAACTACTCGTCGTGGGTAGGGAACCTGCTCCCTTGTAAAACATGGAGGATTGCATGCACTGAACCATACTGTGCAGGAAGCCACAGGGGCTCTAAGCAGTGCCAGGAAGAGAGGAGGGACCAAGAATGCTGCGACTATGGCTACATCATGCACTAGAAGGATACAGACAAATTCCCTCCCACTCTGGATGATAGCATTCTCAGGTTGCAATCAGCAGACTCCCCATGTCCAGATCTGGTCATGCAGGGGGGCATGCAAACTGAGAGGCATCGCGACTGAGGACAAACCATGAAAAGAACAAGGGTGGGCCAGCTGGGGTGAGACTGGGATGTTGCTTGTGACGGCTGGAGCACTGGATGAAGTGACACAGGGAGGGGCCACAACGATCACAATATAATCCAGTAAATAAATTACCCAAATCAGGGACATCCCCATGTCAAAAATATGATTCGGTAAGGAAACTGAATAACCCGTGCTGTGTAAAAACATTTTCTGCTGGAAAACATTTGTATAACTTTAATGGCTGAACTTGCTGCCTCTAAATCCTTGCTCTTCAGCGGCAGAGGCATGAACATTAGAATGGGCAGCGCAGCCAGCTCCGACCGCCCAGTGATGGGGAAATCGCTCTGGAATACTGGTGACCTGGTTCACATTCCAAAGCCGAGACAGCCGGGAGTGCAGGCTGGCTGGGAAGGCTCAGGGCACCCGTGGACATTCTCACCCAGGTTGGGGTGGAGGAGCCCCATGAACTGCTCAAGTGTCGGCTCTTGGTGGCTTGACAAAGGAGCCCTAGACAGTGCAGGTGACTACAAACCATCAAGGCCCCCTCCCAGGCCAGCTGCAAGGTGCTCACAACAGTGGGTGGGGCAGGGAGACAAAAAATGGTGGAAATGCCACAGATGACGATGGTCTTTGCTGGTCCTACAATGTAAGAAGGATCTCCCCCTCTGTGCAACACAGTCTGGCCACTCCAGTAAGAATCTCTGCATGTATGTGCCTCCTCCAAGCTGTAAGGGAGACTCTCGATAGGGACAAGCCCAACCGAATGGTGGACAACCAGAGTAGGAGGCACTCCTCCAAGGCTGGAGGAGGTTGAACACCCTAAAAGAAAGACATCAGTGGTCTAAGAATGCATAGCAGACTGGAGGTCTGAAGAAATTCATGTGGCAGAGAAGCCCCCGGCAGAAAAGACACTGAGAAGCCTAAAGAAGAGTGGTGTCACTGGGCAATTGAAACTCGGGGGCCAAAATCCCAGCTCTAAAAATGAGGAGCTGTTGAAATGAATGAACTGATCTATAAAATTACTGTACTGGTTTAGTTCATCAGAGACAGCTTTATTGCTATTAGAAGGATTAGACCATTAAGTTTACTTTTTTGTTATTCTTCGGGTGTTTAAAAAGATTAATCTTTGCATTTTCGTTCCTAAACTTTAAAAGAAAAAAAAAAAAACACATAAAAAAGAAAACAGAAACCCTATTACCAGGCTGGTTTTATAGAACCACCTGCTGCTTAAAAAAATCTAGAAATGCAAATTTTTAATCAAAATGGAAATTACCCTTTGTCTGACAAGCAAATGCAGAGTTCTAAAAACAAGAACCTGTCCGAACCATTCTAAGTTCGAATCAGAACCAAGGAAGGTTTGCCAGTCTCTAGTGATAATACCAGTAGGATAAAGATTACTGGTTCTTGATCTTAACTGGTCAATAATATACGGTGGTAACTTACCACATCTGTGTTTAGTTAATTTTTGTTTTCTCAATTGTCAGTTTCATTTCTATTCCCAAACAGGAACAGTACTAAAGGGAATAAGCATTTCAGGAATACAGTGCGATGACTAACTAAAGGCCAAGCAAACCCAGTTTTTCTTTGAAAGCAGCAGTATTTCTTAGTCGACAAAAACTCACAGTTTTTCAGCGAAAATGAATTTCAGACATTCTTTGGAAATTCATCATTTGTGAATTTTTAATAGCCTCAGATATTTAAAAAAACCTCTTATAACTAATTTTATTAATTAATGGCTCAAGTCATTAAAGATGGCTGTCTCTCCCAATTTTCAAATATTTATCCCACTGAGGTTACCTCGGAAATGTGCATACTAGATTCATACTGTGGATGTAGTACTTGGTGCTACCACATAGAAACACAGCAAGATCATTTGTTTATGGGAGGAATGGCAATGAAGCAGGAACATTTAAAAAAACTACAAAGTGCTATATCTCACATTAGGATGAAATGAAATAAAAAAGAAAGACATACTGATGTTTCGGCCAGAAATGCATCACTGCTGAAAACCACTACATGGCGACTGACACATACTGCTGCTTTAAAAGGGAACTGTAGGAATCAAGAGCTGGTCACGATGTACACTTTGTGTGCAAAAACATTTTGGTTTAATTACTGTTAACTGTAGCATAGTAGATTGTATCAAGACTAATTTTGTTTGGGTCTAGGCTGACATCTTCTGTTACTCAAATCCAGAATCCCTGCAGCTGACATCAGGTAGTAGGCAGGAGGGAGATTAAATAACCTGTATATAAACTCTGGGGCCAGGCGTTAAAAAAAAGACACAAAAGTGGAGCACAAAGGTTTGCTCTGCACTTGTGCCTCTCGCCTGACCTGGGCATTGCTATTAGCACACAGGCGATAGCTGACTGAATATCTGGCCATGTTGGTGCAGTGCAAAGTCACTATGCATTGCCCCGACAGGGACCTGGGATGCATCCAGCCCTTAGGGAACTGCACCCCAGACTGGACTGCACCAGGAGCCAGGGCACAATACTCAGCCACGGAATGCAAATGAGCCCATTGGGCGTGGAAGGCACACTTGGACCAGCCCCACACTAGGGTGTTGGACCCGTGGTGCTGACAGTTCCCCTTTAAAGGGGAAGTTCTGTAGCATTTCCAAATCATAATCACTTGTCCCCAAGTCGCTTTCAGCATATGTTATCTATTTTTTCCTCACCCCTGGTCTTTTAACCTGCACAATATATACCCCCTACTACAAGATTTTAGTGTTCTCCCTGACCAGCAACATCAATCAGTTGCATTCCGCAGATTATGACCGCTAATGCAAATACTGCTACTTGCATGGGCTGCTAAAGTTGACGACAACAGGGCCCCATATGGACCTGCTCAATTTTCATCCATGTAGCCGCCCACACATGTGGTGCATCAACATCAGGCCTCACTGACCAATTGCAACTGACGATGTCGTTGGCTGAAGCACCTCGAACGGCAAAACCAGAGAGAGGGCTTCATCCAGAGCTTGGTTTAAAGACCAGTAAGGCAAAATACAAAAGTTATGCAGAAAGAACAGAGTGGATATGTAAACAGGAGTTGGGAATTCTACAGTGTTTTCCACCCTCGGATTGGGAATTCTGCAATGCTTCCTACCCTCAAATTGGGAATTCTGTAGTGCTTCCCATCTTTAAATGAACACCTTATTTCACTTGGCAAAAGATTCAATAACATTTTGTGACAAAGGTCTACAGAGAAATGGATTCACAAGACTGCAAATACAGTTACAACAGCCTAAATTTAAGTGCTCAATTTTACAGAGCTCTGGTCCATTTTTACCTGCGACACAGTGATTCCGCACTTCTTTGCCAGCTCCTCCTTGGCCTCCTCACTTGGGTAGGGGTTACTGAGGTGGGAGTAGAAGTATTCGTTCAGTACCTCTGTTGCCTGCTTGCTGAAGTTCCGCCTCTTTCTCCTGGAAGGAAGCATGGAAGCACACAAATGGCTGGTGAGACGGGGCTCAAGAGAGGAAGGGTGTCCTTCCTTCACCTCATATTGTCAAAGGTGAGGGACTGACATCGGTGTAGGCTGAAGCCTTCTGTTAGCCACAGAGCCAGGTATAATGAGAGGCAGGTAAAATGTAGGCTTCCCCACGCTGTGATGTAGTTAGTGCTGGTGAAATGTGAGAGACTGACAATAATAGAGAATGAACCCTCTATATATTTTCAAGGCCAAGTACAGTGAGTGGCAGGTAAAAAGAGCTTTGGAAAAGAAAGTTTCGGTACTTACCACAACAGCAGATCTTCGAGAATCTCTTCCCTTACGCCATATCTTTGGAACTATACCCATGTCAGTGCTAGGACATGGAACCTTTTGCTAGCTAGGGGCTGCCCACATCTATATAAACATGGGCGGCCCCATCTCTCCCAAATTCCTACTGGAGATTGTGCTCGGAGGACCTCTCTTCTTGGGGAACCAGGAGATCATACCAGTGCCTATAGGAGGTGAGTGAAGGTGCTGGATATAACAGCCATAGAGATTCCCAAGGCAGACTCGGATGCCATATTCCCCTACAACTGATAAAAAGGGGATGGAGGGGAGGGACGGCATGGCCTAAGGGAAGAGATTCTCGAAAATCTACTGTTACGGTAAGTACATAACTGTTTTATCTTCTTCATGGATATCTCATCCCTAAGGCCATGCCCCTTTGGAACACATCCCAAGCAGTCCCAAAAGCTAACTGGGAGGCTGGTGCAGTCTTGTTCAGGACTGCAGGCTTTGCCAGAACAACAAGACTGAAGCCTGCTCATCTCGAAACAATGTCCTGGCCGTAATGCTTAGTAAAGGTGTGGACAGTAGTCATATGGGTGCAGCGAAATGTCATCTCCTGAGAAGTTTCTGAAACAAGTAACAGAGGTGTGGCCTACTCCTGGTGGAATGACCATGAACCACACCAGTAAGTTCATTACCATCCTTCCCATAACAGAATGTAATACAATGTGCTAGCCATTTGGACAAGCACTGTTTTGATACAGGGGCATCCTATTTCCCGGGGTGAACTAAACAAATAGTTGAGAGGACTTTCTGCAGTCCTTGGTGTGAACAATACAGTATCTTAGGCACTGAGGCAGTATAGCATAGTGGTTAAGAGCACTGAGCTGCAAACCTGGAGACCTGGGATTGAATCCCACAGCCCCCACTACCATACTGTGTGACCCTGAGCAAGTCCCTTAACTTCCCTGTGCTCCCAGGTCGCACCTGAAACAAACTCTGGTTTAGTGTGCCTCTCCTGGTTAAACAATTCCCGTTCCTAGCATGCACAAGATAATAAACAGGAAGGTGGATGGTTTGATTTAGTCCGACATCACCGCTGGGAAAACTTAGGATTCATATGCAAAGATACTATGTTTTCTGGAAAATTAAATAAGGAGGTTCACACATTAGAGCCCGTGGCTCTGAAATCCTTGACGAAATGACAGCAACTAAAAATAATGCTTTGCATAAAAGAAAGTGTAAGCTTCAACTTGCAGCTCCCTCAAACGGAGCCAAAGTAAGAAAGGTACAAGAGACCTCCAATTGGGCAACTGTATGCCCATCAACAGGGGTATGGAAAGCTAATATAGCTGCCAGATGCACCTTCAGTGAGGAATACTGCACACCATAATTAGACAATGACAGCAAGTATTCCAACGCGCATTCATCAGACAGGTGAATGGGTATATTACGTCTGGAAGTGGCCCACAAGGTGAAAAACTTCCACTTCAATGAGTATGTATGAGTGGTGGAAGGCTGTCTGGCCGCAATCAGAACATCAGCTACTTTAGCCAACTCCCGAATCATGCAATGGCTATGTCTTCAGGAACCAGACATGCATGTGCACGCGAGTTCAGGTTGGATGGAACAGAGACCCCTTGTCCTGTGACAAAAGGCTTCTGCAGAGAGGCAGGGTACTGTCGGCTCCACTGCCAGTTGTTAGAACAGTGGATACCATATTTGTTGAGACCATATGGTGCAATGCGGATAAGGGTCACACACTCCATCTGCAGTGTCAGTAATATTCTCTGTATTAACGGAATTGGGGAGAATGCATACAGAAACCTCCCTGTCCAAGAAAGCGATAATGGGTCTCACCAAAAAACTCCAGGCCCTGGAACAAGTGAGCAAAAACCCCGCAGTACTGCGCTGTGTAGGGACACAAAAGGTCCAACTTTGGATGATCCCATCTTGTGAAGAGGCAGTCTACCACTGAGGTCTGCAGTTCCCATTCATGCATCTTGCAGTATGACCTGCTTAGACAGTCTGGACGCCTGGGAGATGCATGGTTGACAGCTCTAGGCCATGTGCTAGTGCCTAGTACCACTCTCATTGCTTCCCAACACAGAGGGTAGGAATGGGTCCCCCTTGTTTGTTTATGTAACGACAACAGTGACACTATCCATCTGTATTAGCAGAGGACCCAGAGTCAGATGCTCCTGAAAAGCCTGGAGATGGTATAAGACCACTCATTTGCACAACATTTATGTGCAATTTGGTTTCCACCAGAGACAAAGAACTTGAGTCTGCTAAGGGCTGAGGTGTGCCCAACCCAGATCCTAATGCATCTGAGGTGAGAATCTGAGTTGGAGTTTGGATCAGAAATGGAAAGCCCCTTCAGAGTTTGCAATGATCCAGCAACCACATCAGTGTTTTGTGTAAACAGTACAAACTGGTTCTGTAAGCATAAATTAGTCCTCAACTACAAGAAAACCAAGTCCATGCTTTTCAGCAGTTCTCACAACAAACACAGGTCCCAACCCCCTCTTGCTCAGGTTCGTTCGTTCAGATACCTTGGAATCACTATTGACAGTCATCTTTCTTATAGCACCCACACTGAGAATGTCTCTAAAGCTGCACACTTTCGCACTGACCTTCTATACGGACATAGGCAATGCCTTACCACTGATGCCTTAAGGATCGCAGTGCAGAGCTCGGTGGTTTCCCTAATTGACTATGGCCTCATTATCTAAGGCTCTGCCTCAGCCTCTGCCCTCAGGCATATATCCTCGACCCTTAAAGCATGCAGGCTCATCACTGGCTCCACGCCTCACCCACACCTGTGATCTATACTCTCTCAAACTGGTTGGCTCAGTTGTCAAACGCATCAAGTACCAGACCTGTGTGCTTAAAAAAAACAAAAAGCAACAGGAAGCATTAGCCCCACAATTGTCCAAACTCTTCTCCGCAGGGGACAGAATCCTCACCCCACCAGGGGTTCGGAATCACAGGTTCTACACATTCCACCATGCCATTCGACACAGGGGCAAAGATCCTTCGCTTACAGAGCTCCCAGCTGGCTCAATGACCTCGGCAAATACATCTCCTCCCTGCCTAAGCTTGGCCCCTTCAAATATAACCTCCGCCTCCTACTCTCTGCAGTCAGCTCCTGTGATTGTCTAGCCCCAACTGCTCCACCGAAGTAGTGCTCGCTCTTACCTCCCGTTTCACCTCTGCTACCCACCCCTCCCTCCTAACCTTCTCCCCCTCCTCCTTTTTTTTTGCACTTTCTTGTTCCTGACAATTGCCACTGGACTGTAATCTGTGTTGCAATCCGACATCTCAAATTGCATTGCTCTTTCTTGTTGTCCTGTTTCTAACTGTTTTGTCTACTATTGTCTCATCTGACGTGGAACCTTTGTAAAGAGCCTCTGGCTCAAAGGTACTTGTAATCCTAGATCCAAATAAACATAACAAAAAAATGACAAACACCTTCTCGTCCATGCTGTCCGTCAATTGGTCCCACTGCACTCTCAATGTCCACTGTGGTATCTGCATGTATACGTGGGCCTGTGGCACAGTCACAATGGTGGCTGCCACGAGTCCCAGGAGACAGAAATGTTCTGGTTGGGATGTGATGACTGCTGTATACCAGTTGTGCTAGAGCCACAAGATGTTCTGCTCTGTCCAATCGCAGGAATGCCTGGCTCTGCTGTGTGTCCAGGACAGCACCAACGTACTGCAGCCTTAGGAAAGAAGTCAGTACTGACTTTGGCACATTTAATGTAACCCCCAGGTCTTTGAATAATTGCCTTATTCAGGACAATGTGCGCAAGAGTTGGTTCCTGGAGCTGGTTTTCAACAGCCAATTGTCCAGCTAGTGAAGACACACAGACCTTCCCAGTGAAGGGCTGCTGCTTCCACTGCCAAGCACCTGGAGAAGACCTGTGTTGCAGAAGACAAGCCAAAGGGCAATACTCTGAACTGGTAGTGCTCCCCCCTTCCAGTACAAATCTCAGATACTGTCTGCAGTGATGTCCGATTTTGATAGAAGGTATCTATCCTTCATATCCAGGGAGCAAATCCAGTCCCCCATTTGCAATGGGGGAAATCAGAGCTTGCAAGAAGACCATGCAAAACATCTTGCATTCTATGCAGAAGTTTAGGTCTCTCAGATCTAATACAGGCCTGAGATCTCCTGTCCATTTGGAGACCAGAAACTAGCTGGAGTAGAACCCTTTGTTGTTTTGGAGAGAAGGCACAGGTTCCATTGCACAATTGTTTAGGAAAGCTTGTACCTCTTCTTTCAACAGGGCCAAGTGTCCAAGAGGATAAGGTGAAAGAGGTGGAGGATGCTCGGGGGTCTAATAACTCCAGAGCATGCCCCTTTGTAATTATCTCCAGGACCCATTTGTCTGTGGTGATCTCCCTCTACTGTGTCTGATGCAGGGAGAAATGACCCCCCCCCCACCACCTCTGAAGACACAAGTGGTGTGGGAGAAGTATGATTCAAGTCATGTTGAGCCAGTGAGGACAGAGCCACTGGCTTTGGGTGCTCTGGAATGGGCTCTTGGGGTTGGGGGGGTAGCTGCCAAGACTCCACCACCCTTACCTTGGACTAGCTAATGTAGGCTTGACGGCCACCTCTAGCAGCAGGCTGATGAAATGATCCCTTGTCATGACTCCTACCAGGAGTGGAACACAGGGATCTGACTGACCTGAAAGTCATTTTAGAGATTTGAAGGCCTCTTAATGCCTCTTCCTCATGACAGCCAAACAGTTTGGTGCCTCTGAAAGAGGCATTCAGAACTGTTCACTGCAAATCAGTTGCAAACCAGCCACCTTGGGCCAGACTACCTTCTCATGCATACCAGTGGCAGCTGCCCTGGCAGATGCTTCCAAAACATCATATGCTGAGCGTAGCAAATGTTTGCCAACCTCAGCAACAGAATTCAGATTTAAGTAACTCATTCTTGACATTTCCTTCTGGAACAGCCTGAGCTGCAGCTCTGGCAGCCATCCAGAGGCAGATACTGATCACGCGGGCCTTGCAGCTTGCAATGTGAAGGCCCAGTGAGGCAGAGGTATATGATCACTTGCCCATCACATCAAACTTCCAGGATTCCTCCTCAAGGGGAAGAGTGCTCATGTGTTTTGGTACCCTGGATCTATCGTGGGCAGCCATTATAACCACAGAGTCCGTTTCAGGCTGGTTGGCATTGGCAAGAAGAGCAGGGTACTGCTTGTCAGCCTTTCTAAGTACGGCTGGTATTGAATCTGGCCTGTACCAGGCAGCAAATGTGGCCTCCTCCAATGCAGGGTAAACTGGAGAAACAATGATGGATGGAAGTACAGGTTACCTCCAAAAAGTCCCATCAAATTCTTTTAATGGAATCCTCTTCTTCCACAGCAAATCCCACTGTATTCTGTATTTCCTACCTCACTGTTCGGAAGGTTGTGTCTTCAGGAGAAGATCTGGGTGTGTACACCACAGAATCCTCACTACAGGAAGAGCCAGAATGTGGAGCATGACATTCTTCACCATAGCCCCCTACTCTTCATAATTCTCCTCTATTACAAGGTCTGGATTATATTCTTCCTCAGTAGATGTCCCTGTTGGCGATGGGAAACCTCTGACCTCAGCGGTGATGCCAGAGGCCATTGCTCAGGAAGGAGCTGCTGTGAACCAACTGCTGATGTTGACAGGGTCTGCAATGCAGGAACACCTGTTGACGGCAGTACAGGCTGTATAAGGTAAGCCTGGAAGTATGTGCTGCATCATATCTGAAAATGATGCCAGTACTGTCTGCATGTTGACGACTCACTGGCAAGGGCTGTGACCGCTGTAAGTAGCGACGGTCTTGGACCCATCGACGTACCATCCACAGTAGTGTCTGGTCAACAACTGGGGCTAGCATTACTGCTGTAGAGGTGGATAATGGCAATACAGATAAAGTACCTGCAGGCCACAACAGCGACCTAGACCTCACCAGGGAAGCATATCAGTCCTTATCCATATGTTTATGCCTGTGTCCCAGTGATGACCGGTCTTTTTCAGTCTTTTCATTTGAACAACCACGAGTCGGTTGATGGTGCTGGTGATGCAGTTTTCTGACTCTAAACTTTTTCCATGGCACTAGAGTTTTTATTCCAATAAAAACTTCTCCAGTGCCTTTCTTCTGTGTTGCCTGGTTGCTTGATTGAAGCCCAGGAAAATCTCAACCCAGGAAAATCTCAAGTCCTGATGTAGTGAGAGGCGCCTTAAACAGCAGACACACACTTTGTGTGTCTCATCCATATAAATCTTTTTTTTGCACAAACAGTACCGGAAAACACTGTTGGCTTTGGCGGCATGTAGAGGTGGCGATGTCACTAAAATATTAGTGATCGCTCGGCAATATCAATGGCCCAGAAAGAACTGAGGAGAGATGGGGTTGCCCATGTTTTTGTAGACGCTGATGCACGACAGCCTCGTGGGTGGCCCTGGGCTAGCAAAGTTTTCATGTGCACTAACGGGAGTATAGTTCCAAAGGTGTGGCCTAAGGGAAGAGATATCCTCGAAGAAGATCTGAAGCCCACTGTTTTTCCTCACAGCCAGGTACAGTGTGGGGAAGCTACTGTGCAGGCTTCCCCTCAATGATGTATTTAATTCTGGTGAAAAGTTAAGGAGGGACAGCACAGGAGGCCAAGTCACTTGTTTATGCTCAGGGTTAGGTACAGTGTGTTCGAAGTATGATGTAGGCTTCCCAACCCTGTGATATATTCAGTCCTGGTGAAAGACCAGGGATGGACAGCACTGGAGACAAAGGCCTTCTGTAGATGCACAGGGCTCAGTGCACTATGGGGCAAGTACAGTGCTTATTTACCAAACCTGCTATGTATTCAGTGCTAGCAAACGGTGAGGGACTGACAGCACTCAAGACTGAAGCCATCTGTTTATCCACAGTGCCAGGTACAGGCAGTCTTCAACATACTGGTGAATTTAGCACTGCGGAAGGTGAAGGACTGGAAACACTGGAGACTGAAGCACTCGTCTATCCACAGGAAGAGGTATAGTGTGGGCAGGTATAGCAGAGGTTTTCACACAGTGTTATACATTTCGTGGCTGGTGAAAGGTGAGGGACCAATGGCACTAGAGATGCCCTCTGTTCAGGGACAGGTACAGCATAGGCTTCCCCACTTTGTGGTGCATGTTGCAGTGGTGAAAGGTGAGTGTTCAACAGCACTGGAGACTAAATACCTGCCCCTTTTTTTTTTTTATTCTGTTTCTGTGCCTCTGCTCCAGTGTGGCGGATGTACCTGCCTATCGGTCTGGATACACCTGACTTCAGAGCTACAGGGGGATTTTTCCTTTATTAATTTCCCCAATTTTCATTTTGAGCCTTGTAACCCTAGATCCCATAGGGACGCCAGCGTTTTAGGATGCAGTCTCAATGCGAGCATGCATTAGCACGCCACGCACGTGGCATACAGCACACCGTCCTTCCCCAGTGTTCTGAGCGCCTACTGTCTGTACGCCTCCAGGTGGCAATAGTGCTGTGGGACACGGCCTCCCCCACCCTGGGAGGAGAACAGTGTCCACTGGGATGCTTTTGACACCACCCCCCAAAAAAAAAACAACCCAACAACCCATGCTCATTCTCGAAGCCAGGCCACTGGCAACATAAACATGCTGCACCAACAGGCCAGCTTAAATACCTGCTATTTAACACAGGACCTTGTACTTTATTGACAGGGATAGGCAACAAAACCTTTCATCCTGAAGACAAAAAAAAAAAAAAAGATATGTTTACAGGGAGGCCATGGACAGTGCAAGCTTTTCTATGCTATCTGACAATACATCTCAAACATGCTCTCTGGGGACCAACCCCTCGGTCAGGGACCACATCACTGGCACAGTTCTCATTCAGTGACATGCCTGTATAAGCAGAGACCACTTACTTGGGTGGGATCCTGGGTAACAAGTCATGGGGACATGTGCATGTGTGGAATAGTGCACATAGCAGTGTGTAACAGTAAGGCTGGAGGAAAAAACAAAACAAAAAAAACACGTGACCATGTGGCTAATGGCCTCTTAAAAACCAGAGACCACCAACAATAAGGTGTAAGTGGCCATATGTTCACCAAGTCCTGAGTGCCTTTGCTGTACAACTATAAGAAAGGGAAAGCATTACAGGAGCTTTGACCACTAAAACCTTTAGTCTAGTGGTCACCGGATCATCGTGCCTGAAAGTGTTTTTTGTTTTTGTTTTTTATTACCCTCCACCTTTCAGTTGCAATCCCATTTCAGTGCAACTGGTTGCTGAATAAAGATGACCAAAATTTGTATCAGCAGTGACACCAGCCACAACTCAAACACTGGAAACCACTGTCAAATGTCAAGTGTATGTATGTACTTACCTTGTACAGCCAAGCTCCTCCTCAGAAAGGAATGTCCAGCATCTCCAGGAAGGAGAGTTAAGAAGAGCATTACAGAGGGCATTTCTCAGAGTTCACTCGCTCAATTTCTCTCTCTCTCTGTGACACCGGCATCATATACCAAATTTATGCAGCAGACTCTCCTCACCCTCTTCAATAAGCCCTCACAGAATACAAGATGATCCAGTGACTCCCCATCCCCAACACATGCCTACCCTCCTCCCCACTTTATTCATTAAAGCGGTTTCTTATTATCTAGACATCATACTGTTCAAGTGAGCAATCCTGTTTCAACCGTCCCCCACCCCGAGAATCTGCCCCATGAAATTACGCTCTAAAAATAGCAGAATCAGGCGGAGACACACTATACCCTGCTTGTAAAGCTCTCTCTAACATGGCTATCTCTGACACAAGACTGTTAAGCCTTGCCTCCCACTTGCACCGAGGGACCAGTACAATCCATCTAGTTACTGGAACAATCTCCTCACCATAACACCCAAATGGCTAGACCCTCTAAGACAGCCTTATTGGGAGGGACAACAGCACACACACAATTCTTACAGGGAGGGACCATGGTGTTTAGCTTGCTGTCACATCTCACCTAGGTTTGTGCTATCCGAAATGCTTAGCTGTGTGTTGGGCAGCATGGGTAGGCCACAGACAGTGTAGGGGAGGGATGGAGGAAAGGCCATGGAGACAAGAGACAGGCAGACACAGAAACAGAAAGTCAGAGACAGAAACCATATTTTTGAAAATACAAATTGCAACTTTTTTTGTTAAGACGTTTCCCACCTGGCGTCGAGAAATCTGGAGCGCAGGATCATGACAGCTTCGCACGTGCTCTGTTTGAGTTGCATCTGTATGGAGCTGAATTTCCTGTGAATGATGTTTACCATCCGCTCAATCTCTTTGGGGGAGATGGGGCGGGTCCGACTCTGTTCCCGAAGCAGGTTCATGGACGTGGGTTGTGAACTCATTACATAGCCTGTTTGGAGGAGGAATGGAAAAACAAAAGGTGATGCATTTGTTTCAACAAAGGTGACATTTGTTCCTATTTTCCGACATGTCAGGAGACTATACACAGAAAATGTATGATATAGAGATAGTGCATGGGGAACAGCTGACAACAGGGCTATTCTTTCACTGAGTCGGCACTATGATGACAGATTACCTCGAGAGCGCAACTCGAGAGGTAATCCCCGTCATAATGCCAACGAGGTGAAAGATTAGCCCAGTTGTCAACTGTTCCCCATGCACTTTTCTTTATAGTGTATAGTGGAACGTAATTTTTTTGGGAAAAAGAAAATCACTACAGCATGTTTCTGCTTCAAAACATATTTACTGGGTTACTAGAAGGAAAAAAGAACTTTACATTTTGAACGTTTTAACGCTAAACATTAGTACTGCCGCCGACACTGCCGCTTTCGCTACGTGTCCTGTCTATGGAGTGAGCCCTGTCAAATGCTGCTCGAGGACACAGTGTGTGACGTGCGCAGTGCAGTAGAACAAAAACTCGTTCTGCTGCACTGCGAACGTCACTAGAGTAGGAGAACAACATTTAGACAGCGATGGATTTTGGTGGAGAACGACGCTCCACCATACACTATAAAATAAAACACAACCTGATTTTATGTGGTATAGTTTGATTGCAGAAGCAGTCACAGGATAACAGAGCAAATGATGTCCCCCAAAAAAGGTGTAGCATCCTCCACCATCAAAACCACTGCCAGTCATAAAGTTGCACACTAAACCTAAAAAGTTCTGAAACGCTGCTTAATATCTTCCCAAAGAGTTGTAGGTTTAAGTGTTTTTGAATATGTAATTTTATATTTTGTATGATTGTGTGTCTGTATTTGTCTTTGTAATGTCACTGTTGTGAACGAGCTTAAGCTCAATGGTTGAACCTTAAATAAAAACAAACACACAAACCGTCAGTCATCTAGGTCCTAGTTGGAGCAGTGTAGTACAGGAAAGCTCCAGAGTTTTGAAGGGAGTGAGGTCATTTATGTGACTGTGAGGGGCTGAATTTCACCATGAAGGAAAAGCTTGTCCCACTGAAAAGGGAACCACTGAGGTTTAGAGCCATCTCCAAAGAGCAGCCGGCCTCAGAAGAAGACCCGTGAATTCTAAACTCCCAGTAAGGGGGAGAGAGACGGTCAGCAGTTAATGAAAGTTCCAGAAGGCAGCTACATGAAATGCAAATGCTGGTGCCACGACGTCATAATGACCATCAAAAAGAACAAAAGTTGGGCTACCCAGCAGACCGATAAAAAGACCTTAAACATTAGGTCAAGCTAATAAATAATTTATTCAAAAGTTAAAACAACTTCATTCAGGCAATCAGCAACCGCGCACGTAACCACCGACGTTTTGCGTCACTCTGACTCTTGATAAATGCTTGATAAAGCATCACAATGAAGCAAAACATCGGTCATATATGCGGGTGCTGCTTGTCTGAATGAAGTCGTTTTAACTTTTGAATAAATGATTTATTAACTTGGCCTAATGTTTAAGGTCTTTATTGGTCTGCTGAGCAGCCCAACTCTCGTGCTTTTTGACAGTCAGCAGATAGTTACGGATCCACGACCCATTCCAGACTAATCCCAATGCAGCCTCAGCTGCACACAGAGTAAGGGAGTTTGTCCAGTCTGTGCCTATACCATTTAACTCTTTTGGGTCTTGTTAATCAGAGCAAGGAAACAGCAGCGAAGCAGGGACGTCATGTCAGGAGAATTTCTGGGGTGCAAACATTAATACTACTTCAAAGCCTTCCTCTGTACAAAATGCACTACTTGGATGTGAATTGGAGGGAGGGGCACCACCAGAATCTACAGTATGACAGTCCTCCTGCCCAAGTTCCCAAAAGGGGATAAAGAATCTGTTTAAGTCACCACCTTGGTCCCCAAAGTGTAGAAGACTGTAAACTGCAAGTAGTGTTGGTGCTCAGAAAACAAAATGCATTTTCATCATGTAGCAGCTTTGTGCAATAAACATCGACACAGTTCAAACTAACTTTCTGAGGTGCAGACTTCTAGTTTTCCCATGTCAGTGCAGGTGGCAAGTGCCGCACACTCAGAGTTAAGACTGTGCTTAGAACAGGGATCACCACTGGGACTACAGGCTCACTGAAAAAGTCCCGCATCTAAGGGACTACAGGGTCAACAACTATGGCTAGTTCATCCTTGATTTTAGCAGCCCCCCCACACTTCTGAGACCCAGAAAGGTACACTGTGGTAACATTATTGTGGCTTTGGAAGGGACATGGAGTCCATCTCGTTCACACCTCTGCCTTACAGTGGTGACTATGCCCGATGGCCAGACAGGTGTCTTCCCCATCCCCACCTCAAACAGCACCAGCTGCACTACCACCTGCGGTCACCCAGGTGGCGCTATGTAACAGATCAATGTCCTGCCTCCCTGGGAAATCATCCTTTGGGATGCTCAATAGTCCGCCCTCAGACCAGCTGGCCCCTAGCACTCTGAGCATGTAGCCAGACCCACGTTTCTGGTGTCACAGGCATTACAATACACTGTCCAAGTTCTGGTCCCAAACAACCCAAAGGCATGTCGTGACATCAGTCACTGGCACAGGCCTTTTAAAGTGCCTTGTGGGACTTAAAGCCAATACAGGGGTTCTCCTTGAGGGCTAATATAGCAGGAAGAGGGAATCATACATTTAACAACAAGTAAGAGGAAAAGTGCCGGAACCAAGACTGAACTGGAACACAACATGGTGACTGATCCCTTTGGCAGAAATGAGCTAGGCGTGAGGCATGGCCAGGAAAGTGCACATAGCATGTTCAAATTCAAATGGATGGATCTGGGTACAACTCCACTGTCCGTCTATTCTGTTAGTTTTGTGGCTTGGGATAAATACCGCTTAGAAGAAGCTGAAAAAAATACCAAACTGCGCTTGATTCAGAATAAGATTTCAAGGACAGCTTCTGGGTTCAGTCATTCCATCACCAGCATTTTAATACCAAACCAACAAAGTAGGGGGGATCCCACCACCGAACAGTGGCCTCATGTGGAGCACACAGAGCCTGCCTATTGTAGAACACCAGAAGCCCAGTTTTAAAGTGAGGCTCCAGGATGCTGGGTAGCCCAGACAAGTTGATCATGCTTCCCATGCGGATGTCTTGAGTTCTGAAGCAGACTCAGGTACGCGCTGCCAGGCTGGAGTCAAGCTGCAGTATGGCAAAGCTTCCTAATTAGGGTGGGCTACCCCAGCCACCTACAGCAGCTATGGACCAACTGGTATCAGCCCAGGTAGCCTGCTCCTTCACGAAGGTGCACGTTAGTGATTTTGCCCCGACGTGCCTGAGGCTGCCACGGAGGCTGCGTGGTGGTGGTGGTGGGAGAGAAACAAGACAAAGAAGCACACAGACATACGCATCCAGCTAAACTATACTAAGAGGATAAAAAAACCTTAAGCGGGACTGGCATGCTTGGGCCTTCAGGGTACCCCTCACAACATGCTAAGACAGAGGGGTGGACACAGGCAGATTCTACCTTAATGGCCCCACCAAGGGAAGGGGAAGGTGTAAGCCCACAGAGGATCAAGATAGAAACCAGCCTGTACTGGGCTGTGTGATTGCCAGTGGCGACAAAACTGGAAAAATGTCCTCACCCAGTTTATCTGAATGCTGCACTTTGGCAGTGGATACCCTCTTCCTCTGCGAAGATGGACAGCTTTTTCTTTATAGTCACCTACCCATGTACTGCCCTTTCTCAAGCTCTCCATTCCTCCCTTATTTTTCCCCCCAACCACATCTAAAATGGCCTCACACTTCTTTGCAGTCCCTCCCCCAAACCCAACAAAGGTTTTTATCCTCTGGTGGACCTGGGTGGCTGTCAGCCCAGTCCCCATTCCCCGTGGTCTTCCTTGCCTCCAGGTCTGGAAGCTCCATAACCCTGCAGATTCCCCACCACCCACCCATGGCGGGTGGGGAACATATCTAGTGTTGGCTCTGGGACAGAAGCAGCAAAGTGGACCAACTCCACATAGACAAGACTTCACACAGCCCAGACTCCCGTACTTTCCTGTTTTCTGCTTCCCTCCTATGCTGCGTCGCCAGTATGCGTGTGTGGGCGACTCATCCTGCAGCCCACACCCTCCCTTCGAAAGTTGCTTGTAATGCACTACCACCAGGTCTCCACCTGGTGGCAGTCATGGGCCAACACAGCTTGGCCTCTCAAGAGAAGACAGCAGTCCCTGGGATGCTTGATCCTATCTCCGGGCTGCTGACCCCAGGAAACCCTGCGTGTTTGCCTTTGAACATGGGTCGCCATGAGAAGGATATCGTCTAGATGCCATAACCCCAATGTCACAGGGCCAGCCTCTTCTACAATTCTTGATTCCACTTCTGCTTTGACGCTCATCAGTGTCCAGCTAGCATCCTTTGTTCTGTCATGGTACAAATCCACATTTGCCACTGTCTGGCTGACCAACATTATAAGGACCACTGCTCAGTCAGACATTAGGCCAATGACACAGTCCTCTCTTACGCTCACAAAAAATCCATCTCTTCTTTCCTCAACTCTCCAGGGCGAGTCAAGCCAAAATCGTGAATTGGTTTTCCGATAATTAATCTTAAAATAGTAGGAAGACTCAATCTATGCTTTTGGGTCTCATTCTGCGTTGTCACTGGCCAATTCTTCCTTTTCAATCAGTTTCAGTAAATATCCACTCAAGCTTGGAGGAATTCAAATACCTTGGTCTCATTTCTCACTCCTCCTTGACCTTTAAAACCCACACTGACAAAACTGTTTCAAAGGTCCGTCACTAAAACATGCCAGACACCGCCAGTCAAGCTCCGACCATAAATAAATTAATGCACAAACCATTTTCCCTAGCTTAGATTACAGTGACTAACGCCACACCTCTGCTTCCCATCTTCCCTTATATCAGTTACTAGGATTCATTGCAAAATCTAAATGAGACTGGTGCCACTGTGCCCTACTCCATCAATTAAATGGTCTCTCCCCTTTCCAGACGCACTTCCACTGGCTAGCCCTTATTTACAAAATTGCAAACAACCAGTCCCTCACTTGTTTATCTGAAAGGCTTACAGTTCTCGTCCACAAATACTGCCTCAGAGATGAGCCTTATCATGGTTATTTTTTTCCCACGCCAAATACACTTTGAAAAAGAATATTTCTCATTTCATATGCTGCTCCATCTTCGTGCAACAACCCCTCTCTCTCTCTCCTCAGTTTAGAACTGCACCTACCCTTGGTATTTTCATAGTTTAAAAAGTTTATTGTTGCAGGAGCAATCCATTAGCACTTGTTTTAGCTTATTTTGTGCATGTCAGTTTATGACATTATTGTTACCATAATGACCTGGGACACTCTGTAAACGAGACTTGTTTCTCAGAGTGCATCCTGTATGTTATACAACTTTAAAATTATAAAGGCCGTGGCTTGCTCCTCACTATTAGCCTAACATCCTTTGAAAACCAAAGAGGCCTAGTGTGCTTTTTTCCTTGCTCACTGTCCTGAAGGAAAATTACTATTAATAGCCCTTTTTATTTATTTATTTATTTTAAATATTTTGCCCACTTATTTTCCACTCCTTCAGCTGTTGGATATCCCTGTATTCTGTCCCTTGGCTCCTTCTCCATCCCTCCAAAATCTGCCCTACTAAAGTCCAGGATCAATGTCCGGGCCGACTGCTTTTGAGTTATTGGGGGATGTACCAGACCACACACTTATGGTCACTAGACCACAGTGGATCCTCTACTTTTAAACACCCCAGTATTATCATGGTTGGTCATAACCAGGTCCGGTATTTTCCCCCCATTTCTATTTCTTTAACATCTTTATAGGTGACATTGCAGAGGGTATGGAGGGAAAGGTAGGCCTCTTTGCAGATGATACAAAGATCTGTAACAGAGTTGATACACAAGGGGGGGTAGAAAGGATGAGAAGGGACTTGGCAAGGTTGGAGGAATGGTCAGACATATGGCAACTTAGATTCAATGCAAAGAAGTGCAAAGTAATGCACCTGGGAAACAAAAACCCAGGAGAAGAGTACACAACAGCAGGGGAGGTACTAACAACAACAAAAATGGAAAGGGACCTGGGGGTAGTCATATCAGATGATCTAAAGGTTGGTAAGCAATGTGAGAAGTCAGTAGGAGCCAGAGGGATACTGGGATGCATAGGAAGGGGCATCACAAGTAGAACAAGCATTTGTCATCGCCGAACGTTTGCGGCAGGTATTTGCAGTGGTGTTTGCACGTATGGTGCTTTACCTAATGCCCTGTGCGACTGCTGGTATTTGCACAATAAATTTTCAGCATGACCTTTTGTTACCCCATTGTGCACTACATAGGCGGAAACACGTTTTGGGCAGGAGTGAAAAATGACAGCTGTACGCTCATAAGGAGGTGTGGTAAAATGGAAATGTTGAAAATCTGGAGGAAATATTGAAAATTGGCAAACCACAAGCAGTGCGTGGGAACTGTGCAACACCACGCCGTAAAACAGTCACTGTTAGAATTGTTTCACCAAATTTTCAACATTGGCTTTTAAAACCTCTGCTAATGAACAGTGTCACTGTGATTTTCTTACTGTGTCCCATACATTGATTTTGCACAACGACTGCGCCATTGTGCACTAGATGGGCGAAACACGCTTTGGGCAGGATGTGAAAATGACAGCTGTACTGCTCATAAGGAGGTGTGTGGTAAATGGCAATGTTGGAAAATCTGGAGTGAAAATACTGAAACTTCAAACTTACGAAAGGCAGTGAGGAACTGCACAACGACGCCATAAAAGTGTTATTTATGGATGCACCACCATCATGGTGCTTTTGGGACTTCATGAGGCAACATTGTCATGAGAAGAGCCTGGTTCGGCGATTTCACAGTGATCATGAATCACCCTTCGGCCTGAATAACGCCATGACAGTGACATCATTCATGAGAAGGTCCCAAAACCCAATGTTGAAAATTTGCAAAATTCAAAATATCTGAGATATGCAATAAGTTGAAAACCCTATTCTAGCCCATTATACGGCTTACCGCATTTCCTCAGTTCAGGTCGGCTTTAAGAGTTTAGACGGTTCCAGTCCAGCGAAGGATTGTCGGACCGAGTCTGGGAGGTATGGGGGTGGGGGGGTGGGGAGGCAGGGCACAGTGGGTGGGTGCGGGTTGGGGAGGGGCTGGGAGACTACGTGGGACCGCTTTGGCAGGTTGAAAAGAAAAAAAAAAAGACTATGCAGGACGTTTGCCATGTTGGGGTGTGCTCCTGACCTATCAAAAGCATTCATACGATGCATCACAAGCTCCTGCTTGACCAACTGTCGGCTCACGGATTCTTCTCATAATCAGTATGCTGGCTGATCAGCTACCTTCACTATTGCTCACAAAAGGTCAAAATGGGAGGGGGTCACCTTGATAACAG
Source organism: Neoceratodus forsteri (assembly GCA_016271365.2). Classification (NCBI taxonomy): domain Eukaryota; kingdom Metazoa; phylum Chordata; order Ceratodontiformes; family Ceratodontidae; genus Neoceratodus; species Neoceratodus forsteri. The sequence goes on from JADMNL010000035.1 coordinate 66,507,890, forward strand.
ACAATCCACTCATGGGCCCCACAAGGATCAATTCTAGGACCATACTGTTCAGTGTATTCCTTAACAAGCTGCCACCAGCATGCCGGGCTGAATGCTCCTATATGCAGATGATGCAGTCACATTCAACAGCAACCTTAATCCCGAACTGGCACTGAATCTCCATAAGGGTTCTCAGCTGCTTAAAATGGTTTATGGATCACAAACTAGTCATGAACTGCAAAAAAAACTAAGACTGATGTTCATCAGTACACAGAGCAAGCATAAGGCCTCCCCCCTTGCAATCAGAAATGCCAATGGGGACATACTGGAACACATCCAGCAGTTCAGGCACCTGGGCATCACACTCAACCCTACACTTTTGTACGCCCAACACATTGATAACACAGCAAGGGTGATTAATACAAGAACAGGGATCCTATACAGGCATAGACACTGCCTAACACATGAGGCATTGAACTTGGCCAACAACAGCTCAATTGTTTCCTTTGTCGACTATGGTCTGGCAATCTCACGGGTTGGCGACAGACACTGCCCTAAACCGCATCACCACTGCCTAAACAAGGCAGGCTGACTGCTCACAGGTGCGGAAGAACTAACTTACACCTGTAGCTGTACACCTAGGCAGGTTGGCTACAACTGAAGGACGGAATAAACTACCAAACCTGCTTCATCACCAAGAAAATGCTCCCTCAACCAACTACTCACAGGGGTCCAGAACCTCCTAACTCCACACTCAAGCACCTGACCCACAAGGAACTCCTCCACTCAGGCCTACAAAGTTCCCAGGTGCAGCACAACCCTGGCACAATGTGCTTTTTACCATCGTGCTCCACTATGGACCAATGCCTTACCTCTGGAAGTTATCAATGCCACATTGATTGGCTCGTTCAAATGCAGACTTCGTCTGCACCTAGTAAATGTGACTGCTACCATTATCTCCCTCCTGGAACATCAACCAACTACCTGCACTTACCTCCTGACAACTCATTGGGTTGAGGGACCCCACTCCCACAACTTTAGGTTACACCTACCCCCAATCGACATTGCTCCCACTTCCCTACCCCTTACTACCTCAACTCCTTCCCCCATGTTTGCAACCCTCCTTCTTCTCACCTCGGACAGCTTCCAAGTAGGGCGTTAATCTTCTGACGTAGCCTAGCTGCTATACTGCCTAAGCTGCTTAACGCTGCTGTACCCTGTCATCTGTATTGTACTGTCTATGTAACGGACGGGAACCGAAAATGAGCATCTGCTCACGGGTGTAATCAAGTCTCAATAAATAAATAAGTGTTTTAAGTATGGCCTTAGGGTGAGGGAAAAAGGGGTTATGCAATGAGACGGCAATACAGAAACTACGCAACATATGCACAGGCTGGTCTTCTGAGCCTGTCTAGGCCCAGCCTAAATCAAATGCAATCCATGCGATGGCTTGGCTGCTTACAGTTACCCCTCCTCAGCAGTGTCAAAAATATATGTAGCCCTTCCCCACACCACACTCTTTAACCACACTCACCAGACTATACTGTCGAGGTGTCACCACCCTCACTGGTACCAGGATATGCAACCCCTGATTTCTAGGGAGCTCCCTTAAGAACACAGTTACTGGGTAACCAGCCAAAGAATCAATCAGTGAAAATCCATAGTCTGTTATTACCCAGGAACTTGTGGTGGCACACTTAAAAGAATTAACACGACTGCACACTCAAAGCCCAGAGAGGGTATTTGTATTTTTTGCCCAGACAGCCTAGCTCATGAACTGATTTTCAAAATACGTAACTGGTTACGCCACAGGGACAAGCCTTTATTTGTGGTATACGCAGTCCCACAGATCTCCCTCGTTGCAGTGGGTGTGGTGAAGCAGTAGCAGCAAGTTTCTCTCTGGCTGGTTTACTTCCTTCTGGGTGAAGGTCTCTGGTGTCAGCAGGCAAACGGCTGTCCTCCCAGGTCCACTCAGGGCCTCTCCAGACCTCTGCGTGGCGATGGTCCCGCCATTAACATACAGACAGCTTCGCCAGTGAAATCTAATCTTGTCAGGCCAGCTCACTACGTCCTGGCATCCAGTTTCCAGTGAGCTGCAACAACCAGTACTAAGCAGAACTACTGGCTGGGTGGCCTCTCAGATACAGAGTTGCATTCACAATTAGGTTATTTTAATCTGGGCAGCAGTGCAGCAAAGTCCCTCAGTTCCCAGCTTTTACTCTCGACTCGTGCTGTACAAATACACAATTACCTCCTTTTCTAAAGAAGGCAATCTGCTTGGTCTCTGGTAGATGTGTGGTTTGTCTCCTTCACACTTAAGTGCTGCCAAGCTGTCTCCCATTCCGAGTCTCTTGCAGACTGACTGAGTTCCAAAACAGCCTTCAGTTCACTGGGGGAATCGCAACTCTTGACTGGCTGTCAGAGCGGTCAATCACTGCACAGCAGGCCTGGAGGTCCATCACTGGATGAGTGATGGCTCATTTCTAAGGCATCTAACTTAATGATGGCCATCACAAACCCATGAGCCCCTGTGGCTCCTACTGCAGGCGTCTGAGCAGTCACCCACGAAGGTCACTCACTGCCATGCCGATCTGGGTTGGATATGAACATGGCTGCTGAATTCGTAGTGCGCAGGCAGTTTTCCCAAAATGTCTCGGTTCACAAGTCCTACTTGCAAACAGCGTTTTGGGCCTCAAAACAAGTCCTGGGTGGGTTTGCTTACATATCCGATTCAGTCAGAGGAAGCTTGGTCAGAGATTCTCGATTCAGTCGGTATCTAGGTACTTTGCTCCACTGGTAGTGGCTGTCTGGCCTTGCTTTGATGTGCAAATGTAGGGAGCCTTAGGTAAGCCCCATTGAAGTACATACGGCCTGGTTGAAGGTTTTATATAGGACCAAAGGTGACGGCCATCAGGAATGAGCAAAGCAGCTCATGAATCCAGTATGTGAGCTGCACAAATTCCTAATCACACAGCCAGATTCTTTTATCAACCTGTGCAGCTGTGGGGAGTTCAGATACGGGTCTCAGAATTTGTTTAGCAAATCAAGAAGCAGGAAATTTCAAAGTGATTTTATAGCCTTTGATAACTTCACAACACGTGACTTTTTTTTAACCAAATCACAGTGTAGGATTTTTGACACCCATTTTACAAAGGCATATATTCTGAAATATATTGCATTAAAGTGATTTTCTGATATCTAGGAAAAAATACAGTGTTCATACAATGCTGTTTACAATTGTCTGCATGTTTTGTCCCTCTTTCTACATTACATATTCGCACTGTAACACAGTACTTTAAGGCTGCAAGGGACTCTAGGTCCATCAAGTCACCCCTACCCCCAGCTTCCTTATATGCAGTTATGAATACGCTCAGGATGGGAGGACAGGTTTGATAACTTCAGAACCAAGTAGAATCTCTGCCATTTTCTGTAAAGAACCTTATCAGAACCTTTATTTCAAAATCTAAATGGTTCTGATCACTTTTGAACAATGCCTTTATAGTCTAACTGTACCACCCCCCAAAAAAAAAAAAAAAGGTCTTTGTCCAGAAGGCTGTGGGTGATGAGAAGACCCAGACAGCAAGCAGGATGAGGTGGGGGAAGGATCCAGTGAGCCAGGTCCATTTCAAGTAGTCATGATCACAGCGGTATTGCAGAAGAGGCGCTAATTAGCTATAGGACACGACTATATTTACCATAACTCTATTTTGGTACTTTAAAACAATAAAAAAAATCTGAAAGTTCTGATAAGGCTCAGATAACTACCACAACTTCTCATGGCTTATCAGAACTCTACAGAACCTCAGAACCATTTGTGATTCTCCCATCTATGGAATACGTATGCTGTGCAAACGGTTTTAATTAATTTATAGGGGTACACCCCCTTACCCAGGGTTCCCTGCAATTCTCTAGTTAAATCAGAAATGTGTCTAGGCTTACCTCAAGGCCTATGTACTGTTTTCATATTCACGGTCTCAAACTGGTAGGCTATTTCGTATGTTCACCACCCTCTGGAAGAAAAAAATGTCTCCTAACATTACCTGTGTTCAGCACAACCTGTTACAGCACAGCAGATGACATCGCCCTCTGTCTGATCAGGTCGATACCCTCAAGTATGCAGAGGACTGAGATGATGTCCCCGCTCAGCCTCATCTTCTCCAACCAGAACGCTTTAAGGGGCCCACAGCTTCTCCTCTTAATGGGGACATGTGTTCCCAGACTTCATTACCTCTGGCACCATACACTCCTCCTTAAAAGCGGAACCAGTCTAAATTCTTTTGTAGAGATTTGAATATACTTCCCACAATGCTTTGTATTAGGCGGTATATGTGATTATATATTTCTTTGAAACCTGGCCCTGTTGCAATGACTCTTCCCAGATAACCCTTGCCTCAATACATTTGAGCCTCGGTTCTTTGTCTTTTAGATTGCTTTCCTATTTTAGGCTCCTCATAATACAAACCCATAAGACCATCATAGAGCTGGATTCCCCTTCCTCTGGGATGAGATACAGATGAGGAACACTGATGAGTCCTAAGAAGGATGAAGCACATGTCTGTGCTTTCTGTTCTCCACCTTTGCAGACTATGTGAGAGGCTATTTGGCACCATCCACTCCTGCTTAAAGAGCATCGCTTCACTGCTTTCCATAAGCGCCCACAGGTAGCTTACCAGTACCGGAGTTCAGTTCTTCAGATATGACACTTTCGCGTTTGATATTCTATGAATTGGAAGGGATCATAAATTTGAGCTGGCTGCGACCTGATCCCTTCCTCCCTGGTCCCATGAAATCCAAGGCTGCATGTGGAAGGATGCCGCCACATGAAGGAGGTGCAGCGGCTCAATGGAGCTTGGTGATGGTGACCGGGAGGCGGCATAAACAAATGCCTGAATATTACAATTTATTATGAAATGGGTAGAAAGAAGGCCGGCTCCTCACTGGTCCAGAGTACCTTCAGCCAGCCCATAATCCCAGCACAACAGCTCGGATAAAAATAATATGTTTAAAAAATACATCCAATTTATTAAAAGGGACCCATTCCATAATCACAATAAGGCACTCCACGCAGTGTGTTAAGGTGGGCTAATGGCCCTTCATGGGTGGTGGAAGCACTCTGCTTTGCCTCTTGCTTCAATCCACCCAAGCTGGGCCACATCCTCCCCATAATGCACCCTGCCATGCCTTACTAAGTAATGCTTCCTGGATACAAAATAACTGCTTTTACCATAGGTTTGTCTGGGGCTTTATCAAAGTCAAAGTTAGCCAAAAGAATGTCCCTCTGGAATTTATAGCCATTAGCCACAAGGGAGTCTAGATGCCTTGGTGAGGAACCTTGAGATGGCCCAAAGAAATGCAGAGTATAAAGCCTAGTGTTACTGGGGAACATACCTGTTCGTATTTCTCCAGCTCTGTGTGGTAGATCTGTCTAATCTGTGCCAATTTGTTCCTGTAGTCAGAATGCTCAATGGAGTTGTCTGGGAGACGCCGCCTGATGCTGCAGCGCTGCGGCTGCTGCTGCTGACCCACCCCTTTCTCTGGGCCCGCCACCCTTCCGCTAACAGCATGTTATCCAATCGCATGAGCTGGGGTCCACAGGCTCCTCCTCTTGGTTACGGATACTCAAACCTGCCAGGAAATAAGGAAAAACAGGATTATGGATTTGTTTTCCACTTTTCATGACTGTTTTGTAAAAGAAGTAATTATATGTAATGTAACCGGACTGTAATGACAAAAAGTTTTGAATAGATGATTTAAAAAAAAAAAAAAAAAATTATCAGACTGCAAGAGAACTATACACAAAGTAACAGCAGTGGTCAGAAAAGGGGACTATGGTCATAATGTACACACACACAAAGCTGTGAGTATATCCAATTTGAGTATGAACACGCCTCCAAGCTCATGGACTGGAATGATACCCCTGCTGATCCTGTGTAACCCCAATGGCATTCTCCCTCAGGGATCTGTCTAGTCCTGCTCTGAAAGCCTGAACAGTGCTCATTTCCAGAGCCTCACCTGGTTGGCTAGTCTACAATTTCTCTTAAGTTGCCCCCAATCTTACAAGCCTTGCCCCCCAAAACAGGGTTTTAATGATGCTAAAATGGGTCTGGGGCTCCAGTGTGTACTTAAGAGACTCAGAGTGTAACTGCTGTGGAGAGCAGCTGTCTAAACATAAGCTTATTTAACTCTGCACACCACTGTACATATTAGGAGGTGGTATTACATTTATATAACACCCCCACAACTTTACAGTGTCCTGCAAAGTGTAAGAAGCTTATGTTTAAACAGTCGCTTCTCCCCATGGGATAACACTTCAGAGTTTATTATCTACACCACAGCCCTATTCCCCATGTAGCACCATCAAGACACTACAGAGGTCAGGGGGTGAGGCAGCTCCAGAAGGAAAGTTACAAGTGCTTTGCAGTAAGTTGAATATTAGTAAATAATGATTGCTCCTCCTTCTTCCCAGGAACACGCACCATGCATTACTGTAATGCAAACAGCTGACTGCGATAAAGAAAGGGGCACACAGCAGGTTTGGTGGAGGTAAGGGGACTAACAGAGCTAACTAAACTGGACTACTATCGACCCCACACACAAATCATGTATTGGAGGAGAGGGCCCAACTTGTAATAAATGGTCCTTTGGAGTCAGGGGACTCAAGCTAGGGATGGGGGATAATGACAATAAAAACAAAACAAAACACTGTCCACGAGCTGAGCAAAAACAAACAAAACACGATATTAATCCGTTTGAATATAGGGAGACGGGGAAGAGGACTGACTAGCTCTTGACACATGGGGATGGCTAGATGTTACTGGTTTATTTTCAGGCATGAATACCAAGCATCTGGAGGTTCCAAGTAGTACACAAAACAAAAGTACTTACAGCCATACCTTACCATACCTTAGCGTCATCCCTCCCTGTTGGGTGCTACTCGTAGCTAGGAGCAAATTTTTGGCCCACCCTACCTAGGCCCCCAGACTTTGTGGTATTAATCTGCTCCTAACAAGCGTTTCCAAATCTGGAAATGTACTGCACCGATGCCTTACTATGTTGTACCTGTATTAGCTACTCTCGCGCATTCACATAGACACGGAGGGTCTGCTCCTCACCTGGTGTTCGCACCCAGTATTGTGTTGCATCTGCACATTATTGCACTGTCTTGCTCCTTTTCTTTTAGAGTTGCGCTAGTCTATCTGCCTGAGCATCATGACTTCACAACTGTAATGTATTTTATTTGTCCTACTCTTGCACTTTATGTATTGTACACTCCCCCACCCCCGACGACGAATCTGGAAATGAGCCGTTTCTAGCTCAGTATGCCTTTCCTAGTAAAACTGGTCCATTAAAAATTGCAGAAGCCCACAGAAGCTTGCACTAGTCAGCAGTCACAGGCACCCGACGATGTCCTACGAGAGTCTTGTAAACATGCATTCTGCCAAAGGAGTTGAAATACACAGTTTAATGCTATTTAATTTACCTGCCCCTGCCACAGGTGAAAAACATTCCTCGATGCCCCAGGCATTTTCTGAAATAGCAGCGTTTATGCTTCCCCACAAACACAACTAATTATGTTGCAGTGCATCTACAACGGCACCAGTCATCTGTTCACACTGAATCTGACTGGCCCACCCGGATACATGAACATTTCCAGGTGGGCCCCTCTCTGTTGGGGGCCTGGCCACCTTCTAAACTCTGAGAATATTTGATTTTATCATCAATTTTCTAATTAAATGGGGTAGTTGCGGCCCTGCAAATAAATGTAAGATGCAAACACAGAGCTAGTGTATCAAACTGAAGTGGAATACTGATACAAGTGTGTCACCCTTGGCCCTCCCCTATTGATTTTCTTGGTGGGCCCCAATGTCAAATTTCCAGGTATGCATTCTGTACCCCAATCCACTCTGTCTTCACAGCTGCCTCCTATCCCACACCCACTTGGGGGAGAATCAAAAGCAGAGTTTCCACCCCAGCATCATTGAACCCTAACTCAGCAAAAGCAGCCGCATCTGAACCCCAGCAAACACTGCGGCATCTGGAGTGCCAGTGCTGCGTAAGAAGTAAAGAGCAGCAACCTTTGTTTCAGTTCTCCACACCAGCCGCATAGACAATTAAGAGGCTACTACACGATCTTGGATTGATCCAAGCCAGACAGGGTCCAGGTGGAGGATCGATGGAGCTGGCCGAGACAAACCGCACTGGGCATGGAGGATAGGTGCCATCGCCATCCCCTCAAGCCGGTTTTTCCCCTTGTTCTGCCTAACCCCATCCCCCCGGTGTGCACTCCTCCACCCGACGACGGCACAAGGCAACCCTGCCAGCGCTAGCATGCGGTTACTGCGTTGCCCTAGCACTGCGACACGCCCTGATCTCCACCAGGGGCTGCCGAGACCAGGCACCGCAACGCCCTCCCCTGGAATCGGAGAGCAGCCCTTAGGCACTCAATCTGATCCTCCCCGCCAACCCACAGCACCCGAGTCATTCCCAACCTCGGGTCACCGGGCGCAGAAAGTAGTGTGGTATCCAGCGCTAACCTCAGTGCTACCAGGCTGGCTCAGATGCACTACCTGAGCAGCGCTACGCTGAGGTGGACACTTTGAATGTTAAGCAATGCAATGTTCAAACTTTGAAAGCACTACAGGAGGAATTAATACTAAATCTTAGCTGTGTCACACAGAGCGCATTGTAAGCCCCCCAAATTATGGAGAACTTTAGCTTTTAGATTCTGCAAGTAGTGATCCTGGAGCACTAACATTTTTAACTTTTACTTAAAGGAGCTGCATGTTGGGAGGCAATATGGCCTAGAGGCCTGGAGACCTGGCAGACATGGGTTTGGACCCTACATCCTCCAAGCTCATACTGTGCAACAATGAGCAAGTCATTTAACCTCCCTACACTCTTGGGGTACACCTGAAAACAAGCTTCAGCTCAGCAGTACCTTTCTCAGAGCAAAAAATTCAAAATAAGAAATTTGTATAGCTGACCAGTTGGTAGTGGTAGGTGGGTCACCTGGCAACGCCTGACCCAGGTTCAGAAATGAGTCAGAGTCATCGGGGGGAGGAAGGAGATTGAGAGTCCCGGGGTGGACTACTCCAGGGATAGAGTATACTGTCCTCCGATGTGATACTGGCAACAGGGTGACCACAGGTGGTAATGCGGCTGAAGGGCCAACAAATGAAGGGGATGCGTTGCAGACATCTGTGTGATCACTCGCTTAGTCTGTGCATGCATATGATATCTTTGCTCAACGCTCCCTGGGGTTGGGTAGAAAAATGGAATATATGGCCCCCAGTACCCATGGTGATGGGCACATGCACCTCTGGGTCCTTGCACTTCTATCACAGTGCCTCCTGGTGGTCTTATTAACTACTCTGAGGGGAAGGGGAATCCCCTGACCACATCTGGAGGAAGCCACAACTTTGTGAAAGCAGGCAGTCACTTGTCGAAGGCACAGGAGGAACTGGCAAGTATCTAGGAACCCTGAGGAGCAGGCTATTGGTGTCAGGAGGGGCATAGACTGCACTCCCCCAAAAAAAAAAAAAATTGTGCTGGAATTTTTGTTTTACATTCAATTTTAATTTGTCCCTCTTTGTTTTTGTTTACAGAGAGAGACAGAGAGAGAGAGAAACACTAAGCTGAAAGCTTGTTTACAGGTGCAACCTCGAGCAAAGAAGTTAAGTGGACTCAGGGTCACACAATATGCAAGTGATGGTTGTGGGATTCTAACCCATGTCTTCAGGCCTGCAGTTCAGAGCCTTAAACCACTGTGCTATACTGCCTCCTCATCCTCTCATAATGCCCTGATCCTGGTCTGAGTGTGACTTTGCATTTTTTTCTTAGATTTGAAACAGCTGTAACTAGCATATCAAATATGGCTAACTCCAGGTTTTCGAAGTATTCTCAGCTATTTAGAAAAACACCCTCACATCACGTTTCTAATGATTGGGGTGAACTAGCATGCTGCTGACATGGCTGCAGTCCCTGACTTTATGGAGTAGAGAGTGTTCAGAAACAAGCGGAGAATACAGATAAAAACCTGGGGACGTCCATATTTCAAAGAGCACTCCTAAATATTTCAAAACTAAACAAAAATTGCTAAAGCAGACTATAAACAGGAACAAACAACTGACAAGACAGAAGGAAAAAGGTGGTCTACAAATGGGTTAAAACTGGTATAGGTGCACCAGTTTCATCCTAACATGCACTGCCATTTTAACTGTTCAGTTTCTGGGACTAAACAATAGGGGTAGGTAGACTCTTCACATTTAGAATTCAAACCACAAAAAAAAAAAAAAAAAAAAAATAGATTTGAAAAAGATTTGTGCTTCTGAACCTCTATAACCACAATTTGCATATGATTTGCATATAGATGATATGCAAATTATATGCAACAGATCATCTGCTTCTCAAAACTGCCAGACCAATTATTGGCTGGGAGGTTCCATATCCAAATGCTGGTATCTGGGATTTATTATTCATTATTACACAGCCCTGATATTTCTTGACATTATACATCACTAATTCAAAATAGCATTACTGCGTCATGAAAGGTAAACAACGGCATTCAGGGACTTCACTAGAAGTCTGCTGGCAATCAGTGACATCACGCCAAACAAGCAGCCTTGTTTGAACTCCGTCTCATGACTGGGCAAGTCCCCCATTTAAGAGGAATGTTTTTCTTCTTTGCCTTAGCTTTATTTTTGTTTCAAATCTCTCCTGAGCGCTTCCCCGCCTCTCCGCTTTTCTTTCTCACAAAGTTTGCCTGTAATAATCTGATTACAGGTCTGGGGGTGCCGCCCTCTGTATAAATACACCCCCACCTGGCTCCCTGGAATCAGTTAAGCAAAACAAAACAAACCAGGAGCAGCTCCAACTCTTCCCCTCTCTCCCTCCCTCTCCTTCAGTCTCTCTTCCTCTCTACCACAGTACAGAGTACAGCTCAGCGGTTGCCATGGAGATGACCTAGCAACGACCTTTCTCCCACAGAGTCAACAAAAAGGAAGATGGCTGCCATGGCAACAGGGAGGAATTCCTCAGACTTCTCTCTTCCCATGTTCAAGAGGAATAGTTGTTAGGCCTCTGTGAAGAGGGGCAGAAGCTGGAATGTTCAAGGTTCAGGAAAAGAAAATTGACTTAGAAAGGAAGATTTATTTAAAGAGAAAGTATTACACAACACAAACAGGCAACTTAAGAGCCATCCTGGATTGTGTAGGAGGTGCCACCAGTTATTAGCCCACCCTCTGCCCCCCAAAAATGAGGTCCCCATTTGAGATGTTTTGGCAGGGTCTGCTTAATGCTGAAATTGGGGTCAACCTTCCCAAAGAAAAAAGGGGGCATATGACAGCACTAGCCCACCATGAAAGGACAAGGAAAGTCTCAAACACAGGTACAATGCAGGGATATCCAACACAGGGTCTAGGCTTTACAGATTATACAGCCCCCAAAAAAAAAAAAAAAAACACGGGTGTGGTACCAACATCTAGGCTATTAATAAGATAAAGATGGTGAATTAAAACCAGAAAATACAGTTTGGAATGATATTTCAAACTTCGCCTCAAAGTGCATACTTGTTTCTTTTGGATCATTCCTAAAGAAAACCCTAACAGTTGATCAAGGACTGATCTAACCTGTTTTTCTGTTTCTGACAGTGCACCATGCATCAGCAGAAGAGTGCTCACATACCAATTGGAGCACTCCTTTCCTCTGCAAGGGAGATGCTCTTATTTTGTGAAAGAGTGCCTCTAGCGCAGATACCCTAGAAACAGGCACGTTCTGTGACTTACATACCTACACATATGTATACATTTACACTGACATTATTGATCAAAGTAGCTCAATAATATGTTACTAATGCCACGGAGAACCACTCTTACGGTTACAACAGTGGTCTCACGTGCATTCTTAGGGTATCAGAACTGATCAGTTTACAGTTCTCATACCCTAAGAATACACGCGAGACCACTGCTACAACCATAAGAGTGGTCTCCGCAATGGTATTACACACACACACACGCCTTTTATATTTAAAGATTGTTACCAATTAGAAAAGAATTTCTTTAGTTTTGCTGAAAATGTGCATCAAATAAAATTCTTGTAAACGCACTTTATGATTCTTGTAACAAGCCGCTCTTTGTACTTCACCACCACCACTTCCTACTCACTCATGAGATATTCCAATGATGTCATTTCAGTCACCAATACAATTATGTCTACCCTTCTCCCACCTCTGAAGTCACTCCTTTCTTTTATCAGTACTATTGGTCCTCATTTTCTCTTCCAGGTTTCCCAGTGCCAATCCCATCGTTTGGGCCACCAGAGTGGCAGACTTCTGTTTTACAGCTAATGCCAATGTCACGCCTTGGTCAGCCAGGAGGGAGTATGGGAATGCTGGGGCCATGTCTCCTCCAGTGCCTCCGAGCAGAAAGCGTCCCTCCATGGTACAATCGGTCCCTCAGCTACGGTCTCAGTGTGGGAGCAAGCTTGGAAACTATTGTCAAGGTTAGAGTCTGGCCAAATGCTGGACTCTTGTCTTCCGTTCAGAAAGCTCACCCAGGCAAGGCTTACAGTTATAAGCCTCCCTGGACACCTGTCAATGTTACCCTCACCTGATCACTAAAAAATAACTACACAGTGCTGGCCCCCTGTAGTGCCATACTCCGCCACGACCCTGGTGACCCAAGTTCCCAACAACAAGCCTGGGCTGAGCACATACCACAGCAACTATCTGCTGCAGGAAACCCCAGCAACTCCTGCCCCCATATGCAGGAGGGGCCAGCACTGCAGACCCTGCCCCGGGAGGGGTGAATCCAAGGTTCAAAACCATGAAGTAAGTGCCAAGGACGCACGGGTCTGAGCTGGGTCCAACCAGGTGAGGGGCAGCCAGTGTATGAGAAATGCATTTATTTGTAATCTCTGACCAGGAAAGTCACACTAAGCTGTGATAACTTGTTTCCAGGTGCATTCTGGGGAGTGGACTACTTGGACCAGTTTTTACTGATAGGGGGATGTTAGCCATGACACCATGGAAACCCCTACTCTTCATTGATAAGTGCAATGGTATCAAACCTCTGCCTGGACAGTGACAAGAGATGGGCAGAAGGCACTTGATTTAATGTCTCATCCCAAGATGGCACCTCAAGAGGTGCAGCACTTCCTGCATTGCACTACAGTGTCAGTTATGGGTATTATCCCAAGTGCTTGGACCCACAACCATCTAATCTTCCAGCCCCAGAAGTAAGCACGCTACCTACTCTGCCACTGACTGCCTTGTGCTTTACTTTCATAAATGTGTTACTTTTAACTAGATTACAGACACAGGGAACGCTCCTGACCATTCAGAGCGCTCCCCTTACATGCGATATCTCAAATAGGTTTATGGGTCTGCTTGGAGGGCCTCTTCTGGACCAGAGAGTTGCCCAACACATTCTTAGGACAAGAGAACTGCAAACCAAAAGTGAGGAGTTTAGGCATCCTAAGAATGCAAGAGGCAACACTTAAATCCTTTAGAAGGCCCTTCAACCAAACCCACAAAACATATCATAGATTGCGCCAACTGTTTTTTTAAATACATTTTTTCCTTCAAAATGTGGCTGGTATGAGCGGCCAGCGAGAAATTACTGTGGCATAGGATGTGCGACACTCTTATGAAAACAGAGAAGCGTCTCAAATGCAACTAAAGGAGCTGTGATTAGCCGGGAGCGTCACAGGACACTCCAATCTATAATTCTGTAGTGCGTCTCACATGCCAGTAATCTGGAAACAGCTACATCTGGGAGATTTAAAAAAAAAAAAAATGTGATGTCTTACTTATTGACCTGTATCAATAATGTATAAATACAGTCACCAAGGCCACGCCGTGCTGTTGTAAGAAGGGTCTCACTTCCATGTGACCTTCGATTAGCAGTCATCCTACACTAAGGATGCATGTGAGACCATTCTAAGTGACGGTGTTATTAGCCTACACTAGAGACTACATTTGGGGAATTTTCAGTTGTCTATTCCACAGTTTACTACATATCATTCATTGTAGCTGATCCTGGAAGTCTCTATAAAAAGCATCTGTGAGTCCTCTACTGTCCCCACAGCACTCGTTTATGATATCATTGTAGTTATTACACTGAAATGAATTGTGATGTCGCAAACGCAGCAACTGTATGCAAGGCAGTTGGGATCGAGATGCTTTTTGAATGGCACAGTAAACGAACTGCTGCATTATCAGAAATATTTAGAAAGACAACTGAAAAGTAAAAAACTGTCTCAAGACTTTTATTTTAATGGATATTTGTTCTTCGTTATTATCTTTTTGCTTATATACTATTGGTAAACAATTTTTTTAGTTTACAATGAGTATACATGTCAGCCTGCTGCTACAGTAGCGGTAGTGATGATAGTATTAAATGTGGTGCCCTTCCCCGGAGGGTCAGGGTGCCATTATAACCAGATTTAAAAAAAAAAAAAAAAAATCACAGCCATGATTAAAATACACATCCAACTTAAATAAAACCAATAAATAACGTAATAAAATTGTGATAAATACTAACATACTAAAATGCCAGCAGAATAGGCCTAACGGTCTTCGTGTCTGGTTTCGCTTGGTCAGCCCCCACCCTGGGTGCTGACCTTGCTGTCCCCCCGCCTTTCTGGCTTCTCCTTCCCAGTTCCGGATATTCTTGCTGCATTGGATTTTGCTTCCAGAACCCTTCCCCTGTACCTGTTCCACCCCTCTTGAACCCTCCACTGTCTCTGCCTCCACCAGCCCCTAGGTAGTGTATTCCATGGCTCCACCACCCTCTCAGTGAAGTAGCACCTCCTCCTTTCTCCCTGAATCTTCCCTCCAGCTTCCAGCCATGCCCCTAGTGGCCCCTTCCTCCTTCCTTCAAGCACCCCACTGTTCCTCCCTATTTACCTCTTCATGTACTTAAAGACCTCTATCATGTCCCTCGTGTCCTTCTCTCTTCCAATGTGTACATATTTAGCTTTCGAGCCTCTCTCATAGGTCCTGGTCCCAAGCCTCAAATCATTTTGCTGCTCCTCCTCTGACCCTTCCAGGAGGTTACTGTCCCGCTTATGTGGCTCCAAAACTGCATAGTAGTACTCAAGGCGGCCTCACCAAGCAGTTATACAGAGGGAGTATCACTTCCCTCCTTCTGGAGGTGATCCCCCTAGCGATGCATCCCAGCATCCTGTTGGCCTTGGCTGCTGCCCTCCTACAAGTCTCAGAGTTGTTCATCTTGACATCCACCACCACCCCCAGGTCCCTCTCAGCCATCGAGACTTGTAGCATTCCCCCAGGGTGTACACTTGACCTGGGTTTCTGGCCCCCATGTGGAGTACCTTGCATTTCCCTGCACTGAACCTCAGCTTCCACTTTCTAGACCATCTTTCCAGAGCCTCCAGGTCCCCCTGTAGGGCCACCCTCCTCCTCCCCATCCACCACCGCCCCCAGTTTCGAGTCATCTGCAAAGAGACTCATCTCACTCCTGATTCCTGTCCTTATGTCCGATATGTAGGCGCTGGAACAGAAGGGGCCCAAGGACTGATCCCCGTGGGACCCCACTCATGACCTCCTTGGGGATGAGACTATCCTCAACTACTTCACCCTCTGGGTCCGGGTCCTGGAGCCAATTGCTCATCCATCTGATCATCTGGTTCCCCACCCCATTTCTCCCAGCTTATCCAACAGGCCCACGTGAGGAACAGAGTCAAATGCCTTGCTGAAGTCTAGAAAGAGGACATCCACTGGTCTACCCAGGTCCAAGGCACTTGTCACCCAGTCATAGAACTCCACCAGGTTTGTCTGACACGATTTCCCGGATGAATCCATGCTGTCTATCGTCCAGGCACCCTGACTTATCCAGGTCCCCCCTAGCCTCCTCTTGACAATGCCCTCCATCACCTTGCCCACCACCGAGGTCAGGCTGACAGGCCTGTAGTTCCCTGCCACCTCCCTTGATTCCCCTTGTGGATAGGCACTATATGCGCCACCTTCCAGTCTTGGGGCACCCACCCTGTCCTCAGAGAGATGGTGAAAAGCTCTGCCAGGGGTTTTGCCAGGACATCTGCAAGTTCCTTCAGCACTCTGGGATGTAATTTATCCGGCCCCGGTGCTTTCTCCGTCTTAAGGGAGCTGAGGGCTTCCCTCACTCTCTCTGCTGTGATTTCCACTTCCGGTACCCCTTCTCCCCAGACCTGCCGATCGGTAAGGGTCCCTCCCTCAGTATCTCTGTCTCTCCCATGTATGATGCAGCACCCCATTTTCCCTGGTGAAAACTGAGGTGAAGTACTCATTTAGTACCTCAGCCTGCTCCCCGGTCTTGTGCCCATCTCCCTGATTTAATCCTGCTAATCTGCCCTTCACCCCTTCGCTTTTTCCTCAATGTAGCTAAAGAACCCCTTGTTCCCTCCTAATTCCCTGGCCAGGTTCTGCTCCTTCCTTGCCTTAGCCCCTCACCACTCTAGTGGCCCTTCTAGCCATCAGCCTGCACTCCCTCGATCCCTTCACTCCTTGAGCACTTGAATTGCTTATAGGCTGCTTTCTTTCCTCAAGACCACCTCCTGACCTCCCTGGTCCACCAACAGGGTTTTTGGGCCCACCGCATTTTCGTCTTACTCTTGCACAGGTGCTGGTAGCATCCTGCACCCTCTCCTGATGATTTCACCTACTATCAGTGTCCATGTCTGACCCAATCCCATCCAAATGCTCCTTAAGGATCCTTCCCATTTCCTTAAAATCCGCCTCTGAAGTCGGTTACTCTGCCTTTGTGCAGCCTTCTACCCTCCTAGGTCCAGGCAGAACCAGACTGTGGCATGGTCACTCCCGCCAATGGGTCCCTACCTCCAGGCCCCAATCTGGTCACTGTCTGCCAGGACCACATCCAGTACCCTGCTCTCCTGGTCGGTTCCCCACCTGCTGAGTTAGGAACGCCTTGAAAGACATCAACAACCTCTGTCCCTGTCACAGAGGATGTCATAGTCTCCCAGTCTGTTCCTGGCATGTTTAAGTCACCCAACACCACCACCATTCCTCTGCCCAGTCTGCAGTGTCTCCTAACATCTGCCACCAGACTGTCCTCCAGCTCTTCCGCCAGGGCAGGGGGTCTATACACCACTCCTATTTTTACCCTCTTTCCCCCCCTTGTTATCAAGGTGACCCAAATTGCCTCCACGGTTCCCTCCGCCTCCTCTACTCCCCCTATGCCAATGCAGTTTTTGACTATCATTGCTACCCCTCCTCCCCTTCCCTCCCCCCTGTGACAAATTAAAGTTTTCTGCAGTAGTGTTTCCGCTCGCAACGCCAACGACCTGGGTTTGGGAATAAGCCAGGGACAGAGAACCAGCTGGGGGGAGGAGGATCGAGCGTCTCATAGGGTGCTCTCCTCCTCTACGGAGGGAACATGTCATGTCCCGCTACTTTACCACAACCGCTAGAGTGAGTCTATGGATTGGCTGCATCAGGTCTCGCCGGCAGCCAATCCTGATGCATGCTCCTGGAAGGGGGGGGGAGGGTGGTGAGAAGAGAACAGCAGAAAATGGTGCAGGACTGGGAGGATGAAACCTCGTTGGCCCACCACATCCCATACTGGACTCATGCCACCATGCCCCGGGATACCACCAGTCTTCACCTCTGCCGTGGGTGGCTAGACTGCTGCACAGAAGAAATGCTATGGAGCTGAAGGCATACTGGGCCACGGGGGCAGCAGCTGTGTGTGTAATGAATTGGGCTACTGGTCCCAGCAGGATAGGTTATGAGTCTCAGCTGAATGGGATCCAGGCATCTGGAGGTAGGTGGAAGGTTGTCCCACATACTGACTGGTAGGATAAAACAAAAAACAAAAAAAGTGTGCAAAGTTATGTAGTGAGACCATGTATTACTTGTTTTGTTTTTCATGTCTTTTGAAAGCTAATAAAAAGTCAATTGAAATAAGCAGATATCAAACATAAGATAATTTAAAACCAGTTTCAAGGAAAAGAATTTGGTTGTATGTAGCGCCTTTCACACAAGCTATATCTCAAAAGCTTTACAATCTAGGAGAAAGGGAAAGAGGAGGAGAGGATTTCTCTGCCATTTCAATTGACCAGGAACATTTAAACAGCACTGGTACAGACTAGTGAGAATCCTGAAAGAGGGTAAGAACATGGAGGTTACGTGAGTTGCTCAGGGTCACAGTGGTGGTTGAGATTCATACTCTGGTCTCTAGGTAAACAGCTCTGTAACCCTAAGGCCAACTTACCTCAGGGCAGGCAGACTGGCTGCACCAATGCTTGGAAAAAAAAAAAAAAAAAACATCCAAACCTCTAAAATGTTCACATTTAGAACCAAAATAAATGATTCCTTCAAATCACAAATTAGAAATTAGCATATAATTAATATGCCATACACTGCAAATGGCTACGTTTGGAAAGCGGTTCAATAACAAGAACTTTTTAGAACTGGGTCTAATTGGAGAAGCAAGCACTAAGACACGACAGGCTGTTGGTTGTCATGGGTTAATGCATGCCCAGGTGTGTAGTGAGGCATGAGGCGCTTGTGCCAAGTGCCTTCAGCACCTGCAAGTGCATTAACCTGTGACAACCACCACCACCCCAGAGTATCTTACTACGCTTATAAAAAGGATTGCCATGTGAAAATAAGAAAAAAAATTAAAAAGTGAAAAAATGCATCTGTAGATCTCCATTAGGCAGTACAACTGAAAAAAAAAACCCACAAAAAATAGCTCCTGTAGGTTTCTGCCATTATGTGGCACTGCTGCACTCACAATGTGGATTTGGAGTTATAATCCCCAGTTAAAAGTCTTTAGGTTGTTAAGTTTCCCTGATTTTGTTTTGTCCTCAACCCGCACCTTGCTATCTTATAAAGCAATTTACTATGTCTGCTGCCTACAACTGTGAGAGTGCTTGCCAGAAAAGCGAAAGACAGCGCCAAGTGGTCGACGGCATAGAAATTGTGAAGCCCTTTGGAAATTTAGAAGGCGGAAGAGAGCAAGCACTCTGTGGCCAGCCGCTAGGAGGCTGAAGGAGAGTGCAGTTCTGCTTAATGCATGCTGCCATGGAGACCAGCAGCTCGCCAGTCATTTGTGAAAGCAGAAATCTATTTAGTAAATATATTTATTTTAAAAATTACTGTAAAACAACAGGCAGGTAGTGTTTTTTTTGGGGTTGTCGGGTGGCCATTACAACTTGCAAAAACTAGGGGAGGAGGAGGGGTGTGTTGGAAGACATGCTGTGTGGATTACTGAAAAAGCATCATATGGAGGCAAGCTAGCTCCACAGTGAAGCTCTCAGGTATGGTAAAAAAACAAAAACAAAAAAAACAGACGAGAAACAAAAAGTAAGTAGATGGGTTTATATTTTTTTACATGTTTGGGTCGTACTGGTTTCAGGATTTATTATTATACGTGATAAAATGTAGTAGATTAACTTGTGGCAAGGGAGATGTGTTAAGGTACTTTTTCCCTTACACATATGGCTGCCAGAAATTATTATTTTTTTTTTCCAAACAAACAATTTCTGGGAGGCATGGATATCTAGGTGCGCTGTGTGTCCTGGTTGCCAGAAGGGTTCCCGACCTAGTGGATTTTACCCTGTAAGACACCGGGTTCCAAACTCTGTCGGCCAATCAGGATGCAGCAAATTCCATGCCCGTTTTATAACTGAATTTATGACAGAAAAAAGCTCAAGTTATCATCTTGTCTGCCCCTGCCATCTTGGAAGAGGTACTATGTGATTCACAGCTGGTAATGTGAAATATTTGAAGGATTAATAATGGGACCGAAACTTTAAAGTGAAAAATAATTCCTAGAAACAGAACTGTTTAGAATATTTTATTTTTATTGTTCCCTTCCGGATGCTTTCTAGCACATCTCTTCTGATGAGGACCATTTATGGGGATGCACTGAACCCAGAGATTCTGTTCCATTGTACGTCTGATAGACTGGCAGGAATTTATGAAGCAAAGTCTGATGTTAACCGATTCCAAGAAGAATCGTAGAAATCTGGCAGAAGAAAGGGACCCTTTTGGCCCATCGAGTCTGTCCCAACCCCCCCCCCACTTGTCTCTTGTCCAGAGATCTCCCACTCTGCCCACTGAGCAACCCCTTGTGGTTGTCTGTCCCATGCCCTCTTGAATCCTTCCACCATTTTGGACCCTACCACCACTTCCGGCAGACTGTTCCAGGACTCCACCACCCTCTCAGTGAAGTAATGCCCCCTCACATTGCCCCTAAACCTTCCTACTTCTAATTAGACTATGACCTCTAGTTCTAGCATGTGCCTTTCTTGTAAATAAGCTCCCCCTCACCTTATTACTCCCCTTCATGTATTTAAACATTTCTATCATGTCCTCCCTCCTCTTCTCTAGTCTCCAGTGGGTACAGATCCAACTCCCTCCACCTCTGCATATAGGGCTTTCCATGCATACCATGCACCATCTTGGCTGCCTTCTCTTTACCCTTTCAATCCCATCTATGTCCTTGCATAGGGCAGGTCTCCAGAACTGGACCTCAGACCCAGGTGAGGCCTCACCATGGATTTATAAAGGGGCATCAGCACTCCCCTCCTTCTGCTCGTTATACCCCTACCTAAGCATGCCAGCATATTATTCGCTTTGCCCACTGCCTTGCTGCATTGGTTCCCCACCTTAAAGTTATCCAAAATTAAAATTCCTAGATCCTTCTCCTGCTCAGTTGCCTTAATTCCCGTGTGTAAATGGCTTGTGAGTTATGCTGCCCCATGTGCATTACTGTACACTTTTTGGCACTGAATGTCAGCTGCCAGGTCTCTGACCACCCCTCCAGAATCTTTGGATCCTCCCTCATTGCCTCCCCCCCTCCCCTGCCCCGGGGTATCCACCTTATTGCAGATCAGCGTATCATCTGCAAATACGCAGACCTTCCCCTGCAGTCCCTCCTAAGCAGTCAGCAATCTTGGAAATTCCAATTGCCATAACAGATACCCCAAGTGGGCCAGCACACAGAGGGTCCCCTCCGCCTCCCTCACAACTGTTCCATAAATTAATTATGCCCCGATCCCCCCCCCCAAATGCCAGGCAGGTAGTACTAGTGTAAACTGTGCAATGCACACCATACAAGTTTCCCTTCTCATCCCCCTCTGCCCTGAGAACGAACACCAGGCCAGGTAGTCTGTGGCAGCTAATCACCCTTGAGAGACAGCTGGGCTTCTCCAAGTCAAGCTGTCACACACACACACACACACACACACACACACACACACACACACACACACACACTAACCCAGACCTTCCACACCCCCACTCCTACTGAATGAACCTCCCCTTCATTCATCCATAATTCATACGGTCCACAGTCCCACACTGGTGCACGCACTATTTCTGGACCGCCCAGCCACAAACAATCCCTCCCTCCCATGTCCTTGGCTGGCTGCCACAGGTCTAAAGAACGCATGCATGCATGCACGCATACCTTAGCTCCACGGTTCTATTTGGCTGCCAAATCAGGATAGAGGTAACCTGTTGTGGGATGGCAGGTGGACCAAAGGACTGGGGAGGACCAAAAATTAGGAAGATCAGATTTGCCATGTCACTCACTGGAGTTAGGGAATGGACGCAGCTCACTGTCTTTGCCTGCAATAGTTACTGGTGTAGGCTTTAGGGACATGTAGCTTGGCTAAATGGATTGGCCACTCTATAAGTTGGAAACACAGAATCTGTCAGCAGAAAAGGACTGCTTGCCCCACCCAGTCTGCCAGGATGGTCCCTCAGCAGAACTGAACTGGTCTCCTCCCTGCCTATTCAGTAATATTCCCCTATGTCTATCCCAGGCAGGCTTGAAGCCCTCTACTGTTTTCACCACCACTTCTGCTGCCAGTCTGTTCCAGGCATTGTCCACTTTTTCAGTGAAGTAGTACTTCCTCATAGCCCTCAATCTCCGTGCCCCCCCCCCCCCAAGCTTCCTCTCATGTCCTCTGGTCCTGGTGCTCTCTCATTTGAAAGAGACTCTTCTCTTGCACACGGTTCGCCCCATACTTCTACGTCTACACTGCCCTTCTCGCTCCCCTCTCTCTTCCAGGGTGTGCACGTTAAGATCCCTCAGTCTCTCCTCACAAGGCTTTTGATGCGACGCCTACACCGTTTTAGTTGCCCTCCGCTAGACTGATTTGAAGATTTATTATTGGAGGAGATGTAGGAGTGGAACTAGTGCAATCAAATGCAGTGTGTGTGTGTGTGTGTGTGTGTGTGTGTGTGTATATATATGCATGCATACACACCATACAGTCAGCCCACCAGGGCTAGCATCGGATGTGGAATCAAATTAAAATTTTGCATAGATAATGAGCTTTTTTCGGAATGAGGATTTTTTGCCCACCAATACCAAAAATCCTAATTCCAAAAAACACTGACCAGAATCCAACAATTCCCAATGTAAACCCATGACTCTGAACGCCCTACTAATTATACTCTAGAGAACTTTCACTTACTGTTGTGCACTGCAGTTCTTGTGAACAGTGGCAGACTGATAGCAGCTTGACAGAAGCCCTCTGTTTACCTGCATGACAGATACAGCACAAGAGCACGGACAGCCACAATGTATGCTCCCCACCACTGCCTAGACGCAAGAAGTTGCACCCAAAGCTGCCTTAGAGGCAGCTGAACTGCCTCCAAGGCAGACTTTGTGGTTACAGCCAGAGGCGGATCCAGTATTATTACTACCAAGAATTATCATGTTCAATACAAGATAACAGGATACAGACGTTTTCTGCCCACTTGCTGACAGCCAAGCCCCTTTTCAGTCTGTCCCCTTTCATTACTACTGCAGCAAACCATTTTAAAGAGATCCACACTAAGCAGCCCCGGCACCACACCTATCGGTGCCTTGTCGCAAGAGGATCCATATAATATAATATCATGGTGTCCGTGAACTTTATAACAGTAAAAGTAGTAACCCAGCAAGGACTTCCGGTACTTCAGCTGCCACGCGCGTTTCTGCATCGCTAGCATGATGAGATGCCAGTAGCGCTGGCTTACTCCATTATACGCAGGGCAGCAGCTTTCCATCCGCTTATAATGGTTACTTGCGGTCGAACATGGGCACCGTCACCAACAAGGCCCTTGTTAGTTGACCGGTGCCTACATTTCATTGCCAGTGGCCATTATATCATTTAAAATAGATGGAAAAGCTGCTGCCCACTGCGGATATGAGGCGCCTGCGCTCCCACTGGCATCTCATCATGCTAGTGAGTGCAGGGCAAAGCGATGGGCAGCAAAAACGGAAGTCCTTGGGACCCGTTGTTACAATTTTAGGCGATATATTTTTATTTACTTAAAACTTCATGGACATCATGACATTATGCGGATCCTCTGGCGGCAAGGCACCGGTAGGTATGGTGTAGGGGATAATTTCATTATCTTGGTGAATCTCTTTAAAATCCTGGATCTGACGCTGGTTTGGGCTGCCTCCCAGGCAGGGCTTTATCTATTCTGCCCTCAAAATTTGACTGCCCATCCTAATCTCCCCCCTGAAATGAAGCGTTGCTATTCACCATTTTTATTTCAAATCCATAACCTCCAGCTGATTAGCTTTAGCTCTTGCAATCCCAGCCCTTGTTAGTTGAGCGGTGACCTTCATTAATCTCTAAGTGTTCATTCTTCAGCTTAAAATGGAAGAGATAGAGTTCATTTCACTAGGACGCTCCTCGCATCTCCTGGTCACATGTCATTACGTGCTTGAGCTCAGGGGTCAGCATTACTGCCTCTGTGAAAGGATGGGGCTGCCCAGCAGCATACAAAAGTTACGTAGCCTTATAACTAAGGTACGGACGCCCACACTTAAAACCTGGCTAAAATAAATACCACTGAGGATAGCTACCACAACATGCGAGTGGCAGCTGCTCTCATCTAGGTCAGAAATTTCTTCAAATAGTTCCCAGGTTTTAATACTAATCCCTCAGTGCTGTTTTCAGACCATATTGCATTTGCCTGTAAGATGTTTCATCATAAATGTGGTGCAGTGCACAGGCTGGAACTAGTTCTTACTCATAATGCTCGTTTGGTAATTGCTAAACTAGGTCTCCTCCCTCTGCTCGACTTCGGCTTTTTTTGTTTTGTTTACTCGGGAGCTATTACAAAAGATCTAGCACATATCACTACCTCATCCAATGGGGTATTAAACTGAAAAAATGTCTAGCAGTTACATGCATTAAAGTGCAAATCAGCTGTGAAAATGCATAGCACTTGGCACACAGATTCGCAAAATTAAAAAACATTTTATTTTATACAGTGTCTCCTGTGGTATGGACTCGCTCAGAAAAAAATGGAGAGCAGTCTACTGCTCACACATTTCTGGAAATTGCTAGCCATTACCTCAGTTCTGAGTAGCCTTTTACTGTGCTATACCAGCTATTTAACACCCTGATACAATATTATCTGTTGTTCTGCGTTATCTGCCCCATTTCTTAACCATCACTGTCTGTAACCACTGTAACCTTTATTTTACACTTGGTTGGTTTTCTCCTAAAGCAAGTAATACATTTCTCTTCTCTTGTTTAATTGACAAGGCCCTCTGTACCACGGACTCCTCTCCACAGTTCCTGCTACCCAAGACGTGCCGCCATAGATCCCAGAGGTCCTCAAATCAGCATCTCCTGAATGAGGCACTTGTACGCTCCGACGTGGATCAAAGGGCTCTTCATCCTCTGCTGCTGTTTTGTGGAGCTGCCTTCTCTGCAATCTACTGATTGCCATGTCTCTCCCTCAGTTTAAACTGTTGGCTGTTTATTACTCCTGGGCTACTCAACCACCACCAGTTAATGCAGATGAAGTGTTTATTTAAAATTTGAGGACCGGATAGGCACAGTGAGCCATAGCTTGATTCCAGGTGAGAATCGGGGAGTATAAAGCAAGGAGTGAAACCAAGAATAACTAAGTGACTATAATAGGTGCATGCATGCACTATATAGAATAGTGGATGGGTAACCATCCACAGCAAGGCTGTGTTTCCAGCAAGGGAGTTGATGACATCAGAGAAACTGAGAGTGAAGTTTGGGAGGTCTCTATGATGCCATCAACTCCCGAGATGGAAACACAGCCTTATGGTCACCCATCCGCTGTTTTATATGGTATAATGGAAGCCCTAGATTTTTTTTTTTTTTTAGTTGTAGTTACTTTGATTATATGGTGCTACTCCTACTGGCCCCGTCTGCGGTGGATCAGACCGCCTCAGTCCAGAGAACTATTATGTGGAGGTTACAACAGTCTGTGGCTGCAATGTTTATTTTTAAATGAAAAAAAAAAAAAAAAAAAGTAATTAGGTTTTTGGACATGGTGTCATGTCCAAACTAGGTGGGTCCACTTTTCAGTGCTCACTAAATCGTGCTGCTTTTGTGTTACTTTTCCCCATTCAAGCCACACCACGTGAGCCAATCAGGTGGTAGTTTAAGGCTGAAAAGTTGTTGTACTATTCATGTGAAATCAGCACGATAGTACAACAACTTTTCTGACCTTTAAACTGTCCTGCAAAAAGATTTCAGAAGCTGCAGCCATCTATGTGCAATCAAGGGTTCCCGTATACTGTGACATCAAGGTAAATGTAAAAAATTCCAGAACAAGAAAAAAATAAGGCAGACAGCCTGCAAAGTGCATAGGTCATGGGGATAGCAGCATTGAAGGTTAGGGGACTGTGCAGTCTGCTCACGGAAAGATATGTTTAACAGAATCACAGTGGTGTAAAATCAACATTACAGAGCACACAAAGGTTTAAGCTGTACAGTAGGATAACAAGCAAAATGGATAAACAGTGGCGGGAGTGAAAAGGGCAGATGCTGAGAGAAGAGGAAGGTGGTTAGCTGCAGGTGTATGCTTTTGAGAAATTTGCCAACAGGAGTGGTTTGAGAGAGTGCAGGAAGGATGAGAGACTGATGGAGAGAAGGAGGTTGTTCCACTGTGTTGGAAGGCAATAAAGGCCCTGACCACACCACGCCTCTGTAATGTTACAGAGGGTGTAAACGTTAACGTAACAGGTTACGGTCACACCTGTAATGTTACAGGAGGCGCTGTAATCGTTGTTGAAACCACGGTTATGAAACCGGTCCTTCTGGTAACGTTACTGGCAGTAGTGTGGACGGCCGTTAACTGTCCCTCAAGTAGGTACCCAGCGCAGCGCGAGCTGCATTGTGAGATTGGTGCCGCTGTAACGTCACCCGGCTCCCGGCGTGTGGACCGTGGTGCCAGTCCTGTAACGGACACCACCATGGTGTGACGATTGCACCGCAGCCGTAACGGATTGCATCCATTACCGGCGCGAGCGTGTAGCGTGGACAGGGCCAAAGAAAGCAAACTGGCCTGTGACAGATTTTCAGTGAAGGATATGAAAGGAATGAGTCAGGAGGACGACTGGATGGCTGGTTGGGCAAGTGGAACAGTGGCAAGCTGAAGGGTCTTGTCCATTAATCTATCCATACAGACATTATCTATCTACCTACCCATCCATCCATTGATGGTGTATCTATTGACATTATCTAGATGGTTATCTTTCAACGTACCGATTCATCTATCTATTTCTATAGCTATATTACCTATATCTATCGACAGTATGTCTCTCCATTGAAAGCATCTATTTATCGACAGCGTCAGTCTATATCAACAGTATCTATCTTACTCTCTTTACCTCATGTTTGCTGGAGGTCCGTCATGTCGCTTCCAGCTGGTACAGAATGCTGCAGCCAGGCAGACAGCCAGAGTCTCTTGCTGCAAGCATTATCTCCCCAGTGTTGTGGACGTGCATTGGCTGAATGTGAGGTGGCATGTTAGCTTCTACACGACAGTTAACATACAAAGCACTCCACAACCTGGGCCTGGGCTTCCTGAAAGAATTCCTGTATTATTATACTAATGGAAGCCCCCTCCTGCTCCTCTGATGGTCCCCCAATCACATTTAAAAGCAGTTGGAGGGCTGGGCCTTTTCAGTGGCTGCCCCACTGCTCTGGAATTCTTTGCATCAATCTCTGATCTGGGAGGACCCACCAGTGGAGCATTTTAAAAAGGGTCTGAAATTTTACCTGTTTAAACTGGTATTTATGGATGTGCAATTTGGGTTCTCTTTAAAAGTTGGCTATATAGCCAATATCCTCCGTGATAACCCTTGCCCCAGTGCATTTGCTCTGGTGTTCTTTTTTCTCTCTGTCTCTGTCCTACTTTAGGCTGCCCATCACCCAAACCAATAAGATCCCCTATAGGGTGGCTGGCCATCTCTCCCTGGGCTGAGGTACAGATATGGCACACTGATGAGTCCAAATGAGAATGAAACACGTGTCTGTTGTTCTCAACCTTTGCTGATTGTATTGTGAGGCCTTCCGGCACCATGCAATTCTGCTTAAAGCCGAGCCAGTCCAAATGAATTCATGTTCATTTGCATATGCTTCCCATGATGCTTTGCATTACTGGGGTATGTGCAATGTGTGTTTTCTTTCAAATGTGGCTGTATGGCCAATATCCTCTGGGATGACCCTTGCCTCAGTTCATTTGTTCTGGGATTCTTTTGTTGTTCTCTTCGCTCTCTACTTTGGACTGCCCATGACCCAAACCAATATGATCACCTACAGGGTGGCTGGCTCTCTCTCCCTGGGCTAAGGTATAGATATGACACAATAATGAGTCCAAATGAGGAAGAAACACATGTCTGTGTCTGCTGTTCTCAGCCTTTGCCGACTGTATTGTAAGGCCTTCTTGCACCGTGCAATTCTGCTTAAAGTTGAGCCAGTCCAAATTAATTCATGGCTATTTGCATAGGCTTCCCATGATGCTTTGCATTACTGAGGTATGTGCAATTTGTGTTTTCTTTAAAATTTGGCTGTATAGACAATATTCTCCCTGATAACCCTTGCCCCAGTGCATTTGCTCTGGGGTTCTTTTGTTGTGTAATACTACGATGTCTGAGTTTTTTTTTTTTTTTTAAATGTTTCACCAGGAAAGGCACACTGAACAATAAGTTGCTCATCTCATGGTGCGTACTGGGGGTCTGAGAGAACACTATACAATACGATTGCAGTGACATTCTATACAGCATGCATATGTAGATCAGAGGCACTGAAGGCGCGGGGGGTAGAAAATTTCCAATAGTTTAAAATTAGTGTACGGGGGTTACAGGCCATTACATAATGGCGGCGACAGTCGCTCTATGCCGAAAAAGAAATTTCTTCACACTGGTTTAAGGAAGGGATCATACCTGATGCTGAACAGACTGCCACCTGATTCCTTTCCACTTCCTGTTCACCTGTTCCGCCCTTGCACTCGCACTCAGAAATGTTGTGACATCTCACCAGGGAGAGTGCGGGGACATGCCCCATTGTAGTCTATGGTGCGGCATTTTAAAGACATAGTTTTATATGTTTAAGCAATGTTTGACATTAATGAAAGCCACTGCTCAAATGATAGTTAAAATTAGTCAGTGAACAAACAATTATGCTTAAAGCAATGTTAGCTCTCAGCTGGCAAAAATGTAAACAATATTTTAAAGTGTATTTTTTTTATTGCTCTTAATTTTTCTTGGTGCTGAAGCAGAACGAAACTAGTACAGCAATGCGTGCAGACTATTCAGATTCCAACAGAACAGAATTGTGTGCAATTTTGAAAACTCCATCGAAGTGGAATTTGACATTCCGCATGAAAAATGTTTTTCCACTAATTATACATGCACAGCAGTTTTTTTTGCAATCCACGGAAAATAATCCCGTGGTTTACATGATCTGCAGAGACTTATTCCACAATTTACATACAAGGGCTTTTCGAACATCGGTAACATAAAAAATTCTAAAAAACATTTTCAAAGTGGATTTACTAAGGAGAAATTGTTTAACCACGAAGGCCACTAAGTCGGAGCTTGTTTCCAGGTGCAACCTGAGAGCACAAGGAAGTAAAGTGACTTGCTCAAGGTCACATAGTATGCAAGTGAGGGTTGCAGGATTCAAACCCAGGTTTGCAGCTCTGAGCCCTAAACCACTGCGCTACACTGCGTCCCAACTACTCTGCACAAATGACACTGGCAGAATCCTGCATTCCACTGAGCTCTAGAGTACAGTAAATGCATTCAAAAGGGATTCAGAACCTATGTAAACAATAAAGTGTGAAAGTAAAATTCAATACCTCCCTTATGCATCATGTCAGTTCTTTATAACAATATCGTAGGTCTGCATTAGTACGGCTATGTTTCCTCATTGTTCATCAAAAACTGTAAACAAAGGGTTCCCGACTGCTTCAAATGTTGATACTCTGTTCCTAAAATCTACTGCTGGCCAACCTGCCTTCTCCTACCATTGCCCTAAATGCTGGTTCTCTTCCCCTGCCCATCCGCCTGCTCTTCTCCCTTGAGTCTCTCCTTCATGGCTTTACAACCCCCATCTGTAACTGCCCCTTGCCACACACCTTAGATGCCTCCTCCACTGACTGCACCACCGCTTTTGCTCTGGTTTCTCCACCACCACCACCACCGCTATACCCTGATTGGGGTTCCACTTTGCCTAAACCAAGCTCAATATTTATCTACCATAAACACCTTTGTCATAGTGTTTTAACCTGCACCGACGTTTCTGCACATCTGTAATGTAGTGTATCTTGCTCCTTTGATGTGATGTATTTTTTTTTTTTTTTTATGTGGGCAGAACTAGACAGAAAATCAGGCTACGTACGTCCAAAAATGATTAACCACTATAAGTTCTGCAGACACCACTACTCCCTCTATGACAAGCTTAGCAGACTTCTCCTATCTTCCCTGTGTGACCGCGTCTTTGCGGGTGTAATTTTTGGTATCATGCAAGATCACCTGCCCTTGTGCCTTGCCTCTCTGCTCAAACCTGTGAACAGTGTGTACCCTCTGAGGTCTGAGGATAATGCCCCACTGGCTATCCCTGCACTTAGAACCAAGGCACGTGACTCTTCTTTTGCCTATGCAGCCCCAAAGCTATGGAATTCCATACCAGCTGAAGTTCACCTCTGCCCCTCGGTGACTACGTCATAGGCATCGCACACATCTGCTTAGCATGCTGATCTTGTCCCAGAGTTGGAACAGTCTCACACGTATCAAGTTGCAGCAGCACAGTAGCCCTCTCATCATGGTCCTGCTACGAACTGCTGTGGCAACGGACTTCCAGTGACAACGGACTTCCTGCAACGCCACTGATGTTCTTTTCTAAGTTTATTGCTTGCAACAATGTAACATCTTGTTAATCTTGTTTAAACTTCTTTGTTTACTGAATCTTGTTATATTACCTTGTCTATGATACCAAGCAGGCTGTGCCTGAAAATAAGCATTTGATTACCTAGTGTACTTACTTGGCAAACAAAAAGCAAATAAATAAGCAGAGTCCACGTTCTTGGACACCTAGTCTTAGCACCAGAAACTAAATTTATTCATGTGTATGCGCACCATTTCAGTTCAGGGGTGAAACAAAGTAGAAAAAATATAAGGAGGACATTTTTGATTTTGCTAACAGTTTAAAACATTTTTTCAAGATGATGCTGCTTTATGTGGCCCACTGCCAGGAGGTCATGGCCGACTACTCTGCACAACTGCATGAAATGGCCACCGTTACAGGGTTTTTGGCTACGATAAATCTGGACTTAGTTGCTACGTTGGCCACAAGCTTGAGTAAGATGTTTTTCACATCTTTAGGCATTAGAAAGCATTTACCCATCCTAGTTATAGTGTCCTTTAATTTTATTTAAAAAAAAAAAAAAGGGAGGGGTTGTGCTTCTGCAGCCAAAGAAGCATGGGCCCATCATGTGTTTTGTATGTCTTACAATGTGCACGAGTACCTCACACTACAGAAGCACTGGCCCTGTAAAGAACTCTTGTAATTTGGGTATTATGAGTTTGTATCTCTGGCTGCAGGGACCTGTGTTTCTGCACACAGAAGCAGTGTTGTGATTTGAGCATCATGAATTTCTATCTGCATTGACAAGTGAGTGCCTATGTATACAAATCCACAAAGCTAGCACATCAGTGCTACTGCATTTATGTCATCTGGAAACAGCTGTATGTTGTCTGCCTTACCCGATGATGGATGACTATGGTTGCTTGTGTGATCTTGTTCCTTTTGCTGCTTGGGGGGGTGGGGTGGAAAATTAGGCTTGTGGCATTAATTTGAAGCCTAAGTGGGGCATTAACACTTTTTTTTGTTTGTTTTTTTATATTTTTATAAAGAATGTTCTTTTTTTTTTCTGAGATAGTGGAATCATATCCTCATTCAAGCAGTCCCTTTGGGACCTGTGTGGCTAGATGCAGACGAGCAGGGCCCTCTGAGCCCTGCATCAAGAGAAGAATCTGTCCCACCTACATGCAGCAATGGATGTCAAGAATTCATGAGGCTGTCTGGTGGGCTGTGAAAGTGCAGGGCACTCTGGCCCCTGTGCTTCCATGTGCCCACAGATGCACAGGGCAAACAGTCCATCTCTCAGCCAAAAGACAGGGCCCTGTGGCACTCAGGAGGATAGAGGCGCAGGGTCCATGTCAGGACACGAGTTCTGTTCATGCTATAGCACAAGATCCTTCCCACGCCGGGGATGCTGTTGCATGACAGCACTGCCCCCCCCCCCCACCAGCCAGCTCTCCGAGTTCGCCCTCAAACTCTGCTCACCAGCATGAGATCACAAAACACTACCCACTGGGGTAAAGGCCAGCACTACGCAAAGTTTCTTCATAATTAGCCTTTTTTTGACGTTAGATTTTTACCTCAGAATTTCAAGACAGTCGTTTCATGACTTACCCTTATAAACATATGTGGCATTTACAGAATACTGACCAAAACACCATTTTGTACAAGTGCAAAAATACATCTCGTTCAGGATTTGAAAAATGACACCGTTCATGATACGAGGTGGTGTGGAAAAAATGGTTACACAAAGTTTGCAGTCAAAATACTGAAAATTAGCAAAGTAATGAGTGAACTTCAAAATACTTCAACATTAGCTATATTTTCACAAAACCTAAGAAAAGCAGTACCTCAGCATAGGCTGCTTCTGCTGTGAAAGTTTCTTGAAAAAATGTATTGTCTAGGCTGTACATGAGAAAAACTATAGGAAAAAAATGAAATTTCATTAAAAAAAAAATATCGATGTTCTGGATTTTGTAAACAACGCAAGGTGCCTTCACAAATCTTTTCACATCTCGAGACCCTGCAAGTCAGATCACGGCATGCAAATATGTGGGCTATTTTGTTGAACGCCGCCAAAGTTATTAAGGTGCAATAATTGAGGTTTCACATTAAAAACACCTTACTCAACCTTAACTATACTGGCTCACTAACTATGTGTGTGTGTGTATATATATATATATATATATATATATATATATATATATATATATATATACACACACACACACACCCCCACCCCCACCCCATATATTTTGGCTCTTGGCACTGTCAGGTGCAGAGTTTTTTTTTTTTTTTTTAATCCGACAGGTGGACCAGGAGAAGCCCAAAATGCCCTGTGTCAAAAATACCAACATTTTCAGAGTTTAGAAAGTAACCAGGCACCCAATGGGGTAGGGTGGGGTAACACGAGGCACATGGAAATGTCCAAGTATCCTGGTGGGTCACCAGTCTGTGGATCAGCTGCTGTCAGAGAATACAGAAAAGAAATGTATCCCACCACTTCTCGCTACCAGTACTGTGCACGCTCTCCCCTGTCCTGCAAGTACCCACTTTGTATGTACATATACAAAAAACATTCAAGGAAAAGCTAAAGCAGCCCCAGGTACAGATAGGTAAAATAATGTGTATGCTGGCATTCAGGCACGTGGGGAAAATTTACTTCCTACCTTCATGTACCCATACCAGTCATTCTAGATCGACTATAGCATGCTACCACTTTTTCTACTTGCTAAACAAGGACATAATGTTCAAACTGCAATGCCAAGTTATCCGATGAGATGCACCAGCAAAGTGCATTTGATTTAAAATGAGGTATACATCTAACCTATACAAGACATCTGCAATCTCCCACCACCATCACCCGAGAAGAATTAAGCTTATTAATAATAATGAAGAACCCAGTGGTGAAAGGCTATTAATTACCATATTCATGAATCTCTGTTGATTATGCTCTCAGCGGGTGGGGGGGCCCCTCAGAGAACAGATGATTGAACCCAACACCTGTTTTCACATCAGTGGAGCAGAAATGTGATACAGGCTTGCTCTGTGGTGAACATCCCAGTAGCGACCCACCCCCAGCATTGTGCTGAGACCATCCTGGCCTGCTGCTGTACCCTTCCACTGTCCGCAATGCCACCCTATTCAGCTGGTAGGGTTCATGTGTGAGCATAGGGTAGCCAGCCTACATCCTGTACTGGGAGCGAAGTGGCTCACTAGAGTGACACCATGCTGCCTTATCTCCACCACCCTTGCTGGCTAGCTCCAGTGGAGAATTCCACAGCTGGTCGGAGGTCTCTCAAGTGAGAAGGGCAGTATGCTGCCACTGTACCATGAACCGAGCATTTGCAACCATAATTCAAAACCAACAGATGCTTCCTTTGGCCAATCAAACAGCTCCACGGGAAAAAATAATATATTTTTAAGTTTACAAATTGACCTTTTTGGTATATTTAAGCATGTCACTTTAGGGCAAACTCTGCAAAACATTTCTAGACAATTCAGCTTTAATGTTATAAATGTTCAGTCTATCTAGTCCTTTCATTTCCACGGCAACAAAACTATGATGTCACAATGATTAAACAGATGAATCCAGTTTTCATGCATGTAAGAAAAAGAACATGAAAGGATATGCAGAGAATGTGTGACAATTCTTTATCATCATTTGTTTTTCTACCTCTAGGTCAACGATACTGTTTCATATCACATAATACAAAATCCGTCTTTAGGAGTACATCCTGGTCCCCTTCACAGGTACAGCAGGAAGAAGGGGAGTCACAGCACAACAAAATGTAAAATATAAAGCAGGCACAGTGGCGTGGAGGGTTGAGGCATCGTGTCTTACACCTCCCTGCCATGCAGACGACCCATGTTTGCAGTGCGAGCGGGTCGCAGGGGGTAGGCTGGGGAGGGAGAGGACTGCGCATCCGGAGAGCAACTCTCCTCTCCCAGGGAGGGATCCTGGTAGCCCCACCGAATGATTGCCCCCAAGTGAAGGCCTGAGGGCAGAAGGTGTTGGGAGGGTTCTGCGGCACTCTGCAGCGTGCATACGCCTCCCAATACACCGCTGATGTGTCGCAACCCAGCAACAGGGGAGAGCAGACTATGGAAAAAGTGGCGGCTGCCGACAGGCAGGATAATTGGTCTCCTTGGGGCACCGTGTCCGGCCAGCCAGACACCTTGGAGCTGGGAGGTGTGTAATATGGTGGATGCTGGGCGACGGGGCTGGGGGTCCGAAAGGAGTCAGTTGCCTGGGGGGAGAAACAGTATATGAAAGAAAATGTAAAATATAAGTTCAATTGTGTCTAGATATGTTATTCAAATTTGTCTTAAAAAGTAAAAACGCACTTTAGTATGAAAGCCTGGGAAACAAACAGCATTTATAACAGAGTAACATAACTGGATTTGTTTTGCCCAATTTGCGACCTCAATTTTTGCACTCTGATAGCTAAACAGCCAAGAGTTCGGTCTGAAACATACAGGCTTTGCAGGTGTGTATTGGGAATAGGTCCTTCTGGGAGGTTTAAAAAAAAAAAAAAAAAAAAAGTAATTAGTTTCCGAGTTAACTGTAGTTAAGTGGTCTCGCGTGTGGGCTAAAAAAAAAAAACTCAGAGAAAATTAAGTAGAACGTCAATATTTTTCCATGTTTAATTTAAACACAAAAAATCTTGAAGATACATTTTTAATAAGTGCGAGTTACACTATATATTTTTTGATTAACAGTAATTATCTGATTAAAAATGAAAATCCTGACAAAGGAATTCTTCGAGTTATATTTTCTTGCAGTAAAATGTATGTCAATCATGATTATTTTAAATAGTTTTAAAATATTTATGCTGTATGGTGGTTTTCATCCTCTGATGATTTTCTAAGTGTCCATGAGGTTATGAATTATTTTGTAAAATATTTGTTTTTCATGAGTTTTCATGCTTTGCCGTGATTTTCAGAATCTACATGAGGTAACAGAAACCTTCAGGCTGCAAGATGCTTATGAAGCTCCACGTGCTTCCAACAGTTTTAATAATGACATACAAATCCATGACGAAGGTTTTGAAATGTAATGTACTCAGTGAAATGTTTGGAAACCACTCCTCTTCTCCCCACCAGCTGCCAATCCTACTCAGCTCTTAAAATGTAAACACCTCCTCTCGATCCACCCGCAGTCGCCATGGTTCAACACTTACTTTTCTACATGTGCCTATGCTCCTCTCTTCCCTGCCCACCCTGCACCACATGGACATCCCATAGGAGCCAAGAAATCTCCCAGGCCCTGCACCTTCTCCTTCAAAGATATCTTCCAACGAGGCCCTAAATGACCTACTAACTCTCAACCCTGCAAAGATGAATCCCGGATGGACTAGAGACCAAACTCCTCTACCTCTCTGCCCCGCCATAGCAGCCCTGCTTGCCAACCTCGTAAATCACTCCTTTGCCACTGCATCAATCCCCAGACATGGAAGCATGTCAGTTGTCATCCCCTCCCTAAGGGGGCACCCCACTTCCACTTCAAATTACCACCTATCTCCCTCCTTGCTAAATTACAAGAGCACCTTGTGCTCGCCTAACTTCACTCCTTTTCTCTCAGACTCCAACTTCTTCACACCATTCCAGTCTGGATTCAGGAAGAGCCATTCCACTGCCTCCTCCCTGAAAAGGCTCACCGACACCATCCTCTCTGGAATGGAGAGAGGTCAGATCACCTCAGCCATTTACATCGACCTCGCAAAAGCATTCAACACAGTCTCCCACCCTCTCCTGTTAACATACCTCTTGGAATCTGGCCTTTCTGAATCAGCCACTAACTGGTTCAGCACCTACCTCAGTGGGAGGACCCAGTCCGTCAGAATTGTGGATGCCACATCCACCCCCTCCCCATAACCACTGGAGTCCCCCAGGGTTCGGTACGCGACCCCATTTTGTTTTCTGTTTTTCTAAATGACCTGCCACTAATCTGCTCATCCACATCCATCCAGATGACACCATTCCATTCACCTCTGGCTCTTCCTTGGAAGAGGTAACTACCAAACTTCAGGCCGATTTCAGCACTGGTTCAGCTCGCCATAAACACTAAACAGTCACGTGACCTTCGGCACAAGGCAACGACTGTCTAGGCTCTCCACCCTCCCCTCCTTCCACATCATGGACAGGACAGTACTGGATAACACCACCTCCTTCTGATACTTAGGGGTCTGGCTCGACCAACACCTATCCTTCTCCGTTCACATTGATGCATTCTAGAAAAAAAAATTCTCCCTAAGCTTGGTGCCCTGTACAGGAACCGCAGCAGCCTCCCACCAACTGTGAGGCGTGAACCTGTGTAGAAAATTATACTTCCGTCCTTTGACTACTGCGACGTTGTCTACAGTTCCGCTCCGAAGTCTACCCTATCCAGACTGGACCCCCTCTTTAACGCCTTCTGCCGCTTTATTTTCAATGCCCCCATCACTGCAATCTTCACCATTCTCTGAACTTTCTCATCTCTGAAAATCGCCACCAACTGCACTGTGTTAAATTTGTCTCAAAATTCTGGCTCGCTCCTCCCGTCCCTACCTCTCCTCCTTTCTATCATCACCCGCCTCTAACCCGACCCATGCCCTTAGATCCGCTGACTCGTCAGTTATTAATCCCCAGGCGGAGGACCTCCGCTGGCCAATCAGCCTCTCTCACCGCTTCCCTAAACTCTGGAACGACCTCCCTCCTCAAATTCACCTCTCCTCCTCCACTCACTCCCTATCCACCTCCCGGGCAAATTACCTTGCGGAAAACTGGGCCTGCACATGATACCCTCATGTGCCTGCCCCCAATCGCCCTATATCCTGAGTGCCTGACCAGCGGCACCCAACATACGAGACGGTAGCTGGCTTACGTACTAACTATAGCACTTACTACTCCACAGTGTCTTACCTCACTTTTTGTCTCTACTAAAAAACCGCTCTGGCTATTCTGTCATGCGTCTAACTGTTCCCATGTAAACCGTAACTCAGCTGTTATTCCTACTGAACGCAACCACATAATACTGTACAACCGGTAATGTTTAAGGTTCCCTCTCATTGATAACCTGCACGTTATCCTCTCCTGTGAACTACTATAATGACAAATGTACTCTCTTTGATAGCCTGTGTGTAATCTCCCTTGTTCTCCCACCCTCAGGTCGCACCGGGAGACTAGCATCTTTTTGCTCTGTGTGCCTTTCCCGGTGAAACAATTCAATAAATAAATGAAATAAAAATCCATCTGCTGCAGGAAGAATTTAACAATCTATGTCACTGCTTGATGGTTTTCAAAATCTATGTCCTGCACCAAGATAGTCTGCAAATGTATGTGTTGTGCTAAGCTTTTTTATTTTTTTTTTTCCACCTCGGAAATGTGTGATCCAACCCCGCGCTAGCACGTTTTATGAGGTCATTATATGGAGAGTGCGGGGGTGCGCTCCATAGACATGAATGGGGCCATTTTTAAAGTATTTTTTCTGTAGTTTAGGTGGTTATTTGGAATAAATCAAGGCCACTGCGCGACTATATGCGGTGGCATTGATTTGTTCCACACGACCATCTAAACTACGAAAAAAATAAACTTTAAAACAAATGGACACATTCATGTCTATGGAGTGCACCCCCGCATTCTCCAAATAATAACCTCGCAAAATGTGCTAGCGTGGGGGTGGATCATACATATCGGAGGGGCCAGGATGTGGAAGGGGTCCGAGTGGCTCAGCTTCATGGTGCCAAAATGTGATCCCTGCCCTCACAAGATCGGGGCTACTTGAAAAGAAATATTAGCAGCGCACAACTTTGGGGCAGGGAAGGGTTCCTCTTGCTCCCTGGGTTGGCAGGTGGATAGTTTCACTTTAATTTCGTACGCTTTCTGTCCTACCAGCCAACACCCATCTGTCCAATCCAACTCGTGCAGCCCCATCACCCGCCTGCTTCAGGATTTACTGTCTCCCTTTTACACCCCTGGCTTACACCCCCTCTCCCTCCCCCACCATCCGAAACATTAATGTAATGCAAGTTAAGTACTAAATGTTAAGGATGATATTTTATTATTAGTGATGGGGAGGTATACATATACAAACATTGGCCCTATGGATCACTGGCCTCCCATAGGTGCCACAAACAGCATGTACGAACACTTCAAAGTGCATACCGTCCTACCTGCTACCAGCTGAACCAGCGTGGCTGAGATTCACTATCAGCAGCTGGGTGGTTTTACTTGCACCGCATGCGGTGCCACCTGGGGAGCCCACCTGAGCTGGACTATGTGCTTTCAAGTCAAAGAGCCAAATGATCTCATGACCCTCGAGAGCAGGGGATTATGGTACACAACACTCCAGAGAAGAATTGTCTCCCCTCAGCAGATGCCCTTCAGACCAGAAAGGGTCCTGCAAGTAGGATGTTAGGCATCACCTCCTGCTGTGTGTAGGGTTTCAGTGGCCATGAGTAAATGGGGATACGTGATCGGGGGCAGGTAATATGGTATGTATAGTATGCATCTCAATGAGTTGAGATTGACTTTGGTAACCTCACAAGTGGCACAGCGTAAGAGTGATGGTTCCCGAGGTCACTGTAGACTGCCCCACTAATCAGAAAATTGATCCTTTCTAAAGTGTATT
Source organism: Neoceratodus forsteri (assembly GCA_016271365.2). Lineage (NCBI taxonomy): Eukaryota > Metazoa > Chordata > Ceratodontiformes > Ceratodontidae > Neoceratodus > Neoceratodus forsteri. Next base: position 66,546,594 of record JADMNL010000035.1, read on the forward strand.
AGCATTATCCCTCAGGAGTAAACAAAAATAATGAATGTGAAAACTGAAATTATTTCATGCTTTGTTACTTGGTATTTTTCAATATTCAGAACTATTGCTGTTCCAAGTCTGACCTAATGAACACTACTGAGAATAGATTTAGGTTCCTTTTTCTCCATTTTTGCCTCAAAATAAGCAATAACTTTTTCATTTTAAGAGACCGTGCCACAATAGGACGTACATGAATTTCTGAAATCAGAAAGTAAATGCATTTAAAAGGGGAAGTTTGTGCTTAAATGGATTTGTTAAAAATTGCTTTTTTGAGGCTTGAATTTGCATCAGATTTGCACTTTTTGTATAAAGTTATAAGTGGGTATGGCACTTTATGTTGAAATAAATAGCACCCTGGTTGCTGGGTATCTAGTCACGCCCCCTGAGGAAGACCCAGATTGTGGGTTGAAGCGCTGGGAAACTGGTTTTGTGCCGAGCACCTTGTGAATAAAATATGGCAAGTCTGCCTTTAAATCGCATCTCTCGAAAAAGGCAGTTTTCTTTTACCTTCTGTGGAGGAGTTGGCAAGCTCGTGGCCCATGCACCACTGCTCCAGAGTGCACGCCTAATCTCGACCAAGAACCCACAGATGACAGGCTGGGAAGCTTGCTCCTCCATCGGGGTAGATGCCACACTCACAGGCCATCCACGGTGTAGTAGGAGTGTCAATGGGTAGAAAGAGAGGGAAAACCACTGTGCCATCTAGATGTCAGCTGCTGCCATTCTCAGGTCCTGTGTTGCCTGAACCTCTGCAGGCTCAATCCCATGGAGGTAGTGGGCAGCTGAGCCTGGGAGTCTCTGGCAAAGAAAAATGGCCAGATGACCCAGCGAATGGCTGTGCAGGAGAAAAAGATGAAAGTTCCACTTCTACCTTAATCTCTCTGTGTCAGTCTCCTACTTGCACTCTTCAGTTATTCTTGGCTCCCCTTTCTTTTCCAATCCAGAACGTATCCACTGCCTGTAGCCCAATCTTCTCCAATGCCACCCCCCCAAATAGCAGTCCACTCTTTCTCTGCCTCAGTGACTCATGTCTCTTTTTCCGATTTTGTTTCAAAACTCATTTTCTCCCTTGTCTTCAACTCCTAACCTAACAACACTCCACTATCTGACTAGTTCTTGGTTTGTGAACTTTCACTGTTAATGACTTGCCCTGCTGTGCTGCATTTTTTTGTTAAACCTTTGATATGTTTTGTATAAAAGATACTAAAAAAAACAAACAAAAAAAACTTTCTGGCCCATCAGGATAGTGGTAGAGCTACTGCTCAGGATGCTGGAAACTTGGGTTCAGGAATGAGCAGGGTAACTGGAGTGGCCTGGGGAGGGGTGGAGGTGCACTTACCTCCAAGAAGGGAGGGCACTGTCCTCTTCCTACATGGTGACCATGGATGGTAGTGCAGTTTGGGGGCCGCAGGTGGATGGGTTATCACTGCCATCTGTACACTGGCATGCTCCCATGGCTGGTGGCATCCCAAGGGATGGGAGCATCAAAGGCCCCCAATCACAGCAGGATGAGAGCCCAGCTGTCGTCCCTTTCCACGGTCTCATACTCAACAGTAAGCTTGGGGTGGGGGTGGGGGTTGCTGGCCCTTTGGGGGTATCTGGAGGAATGCGCACTTGCTGTACCAAAAGAGCCCTGGTAAGTACTTTGGTAGGTGAGGAGGGCCGGGGGAGGGGGCAGTGGCAATGGCAGTCAGAAACAAAAGATAAAACTAATAACAAATGTATTGCATATTATGTAAGCAACACATGACAGGGTGTGTGTTAAAGCATTTTAATGCCCAGTCATGTGTCATTTCTGGAGTTCCCAATGCCACTGTACAGAAGTCACTTACTGGAGAGCTGTGTTGAGTCAGTCCATAATTCCAATATGTTCCAGTTCTGTCAGCCGCCTAAGGGTTGGCTCCAATCCTGCTACTTTTCCATCACTACATGATTTTTAGTTAGCCTAGCAGGTGCTTCTAATTGACATACAGGTAGTAAAGTGCCATTTTAGAACTGTGATGCAGTTTATGTCCCTTGCTCGGTTCTTCCATTGTTGGCACAATGCAACCATGTTCTTTTATTGAACTCTGTGGTCAAGAGGGACATAAACTGCACCATGCAGTTCTAAAATAGCACTTTTTGGAGGCCAGCCTGATGGTGTAGAGGGCTCAGGTGTTAGCACCTTACCTCTTACCACGCTGGTGACTCGGGATCAGAAACAAACTCGGGTCACCAGTGGTTGGCTAGGGAGAGAGGATCCAGTGTCCGGAGAACAGCTCTTCTCTCTTGGGTAGGGGTGGGTCGTGGCTCCTAGCATCAGCGACACCAATCAGAGACATGGTGTGCTACAGCCAGGCCACATAGAAACTTCAGATTGAGGCATCAGCAGACATCCATGAGATGTGTACAGGAGTGCACACATCCACGCTGGACATACTGCACATCTGCGCCGGGGTGGAGTGAGTTACCAAGGAAGGAAAACCCTGATCCCTGGGATGGCAGCGCTGGACCCCATCCACCTGGGTCCCAATCCTCCTTTCCATAGACCGGGCCTGCAGAAATCGGATTTCAAGGGCGCCGCACAGTGGAATGAGCCCCACCAGGGGGTAGAATCAGGGGTCTTGGCAGGTAGGTGGGGGGCGGGCGCGAGGTCAGGTGGGGAGATGCTGACAGTGACAGCCAAGACAGGTCACCTGATTGATGACCGGAGGAAACAATTTTGGGGAGGAGGCACTTAGGCACTTATTACCAGAGTGCAGATCAGAAACACCAAACTGAGGGTACCAGTGGGTCTATAAAGATGGAAAAATAATAGATCTGGAACTAGCATTTAAAACTGCTTCCACTGGGGAAAAATAACTTTCAGGCTCAGTACAGTTCTTTAAATGATTTCAGTAAATCAGCACTCCTAACAATGGGATCCTTAACCTGCATGCACTTCCTGTCTTGTATAGGAGTGCTACATTCCAATTTTTACATTTTGAAAATGCAGCATAAAAGTTTAAATTATATCCATCGAATGCAAGTGATTCATTCAGATGTGCTCTGTGATGTGTCTGATGATATCACAGCATCATCTCCCACGGACTGGGCAAACAAAACCATTAGTATTTGCTTTGTGGTCCTCTCGCCCAGACTGGCAGAGATGTCACTCCAATACTGCAGAACAGACATTTTACAGTACATATAAACTTAAGAGTAATAAAGAAACTGGATAAATGATCATTGGTCTACTTTGATAGCATATAGGTGCTAAAAATCCTCCTTCAAGGATTTTTTTTCCAAAAGAAAATCTGTACGTGTATTCTGAATTTGGGATGGGTAGACGGACCGTGGCATTCAGATGTGGCTGCATACCCCTCTAGTCTCAGTCTTCATATACTAGTCTCCCAATGACAATCAACCCAAAGATCACTCCAAGTGATGTGGTCAGTAAACAATATCAATCAGTAATCGAAAACCATGGTAAATTCTAAATGTATTAGACACACACACACACCCACCCCAGACTAATTTCAAGGCAAATCAGAAAACAATACTGAAACATCAGCGGATTCCATCCTGGGCATCATTTACATACAGTTCTGTGAATACAAACTCTGCATAATCTCTTAAGTTTCTACCCCAAACTGGGCTCAACTGGAGACAAGTTCAGTGTGGGCCGTGTTAGCATCTGCCCATCTACTCTACTTAATCTAAAATTCACCTCTCCCTCCAAAACAGCCAAGTTTACGTCCCCTCCTCCACTACTGTCTTCTACCATCACAGCCCAACTATGACCATGGTGTGGGGCTCAAGAGTACCAACAGCCATCCAATACAACCCCTGGCACTGTCCGAGAGTACCAGCAGCCATCCGATACACCCTGGCACTGTCCCCGAGGTACACAGGGCCATCCGACTCAACCCTGGCACTGTCCCCGAGGTACACAGGGCCATCCGATACAACCCTGGCACTGTCCCCGAGAGTACACAGGGCCATCCGATCCAACCCTGGCACTGTCCCCGAGAGTACACAGGGCCATCCGATCCAACCCTGGCGCTGTCCCCGAGAGTACACAGGGCCATCCGATCCAACCCTGGCGCTGTCCCCGAGAGTACACAGGGCCATCCGATCCAACCCTGGCGCTGTCCCCGAGAGTACACAGGGCCATCCGATACAACCCTGGCGCTGTCCCCCGAGAGTACACAGGGCCATCCGATACAACCCTGGCGCTGTCCCCGAGAGTACACAGGGCCATCCAATATAACTCTGGCACTGTCCCCAAGAGTACACAGGGCCATCTGTTACAACCCTGGCACTGTCCCCGGAAAATACACAGGGCCATCCGTTACTAACTCTGGCACTGTCCCCGGCGCATACAGGGCCACTGCTACAACTGTGGCGCAGTCCCAGAGAGCACCTGGGGCCAACATCTGCAACGGCGGTGTGGTGCCCGATTCTAGCAGTCAATCACTACAACCGTGATGTACGCCAAAGAGTACCAGGGCCATTAGATACAGCTGCCAACAAAATTAGGACTCCGTACTCGGTTACTTAAACACAGACCGCAGCTCGATTTGCTTATAATTGTTTATTACATTCTGCATCACAATGGCTTGGGTCTGTGAAAATGCCTCCACGCCATTACTGCCTCTGTGCTTCACTCATTACAGCTTCCACAGGAGGCATGGTTATGGAGCTAGTAACCAGGGTTTAAATATCCAAACACACCAAGAGTGATCAAGTATTACCATCATTCAACAACAAAGTCAAGTTCACTCATAAGAGTTTAAAGTGACAGTGCTTAAACACCTCTACAAGTCAAGCAATCTCCAGATCACTTCCTTCCCAGTAGACAAGTTTATAAATTGCCACAACTACTCCATAAAAGTGCTAATTTTTAGTCATTTATTTAATACTGTGTTTAAGTAACCAGAGTGCAGAATAATAATTTTGTTAGAAGTTGCAGTAAGGGCAGGCACCCGACCAACACAAAAGCTGAGCATGTAATTTCTTTGTTCTGCAGCCATCCGTTACAACTCTGACATGGCCCCAGAGAGTACCGAGGCCATCATTTACAACTGTGGCGTGGTCCCGAGATTACCTGGGGCTAACATTTACAACAGCGGTGCGGTGCCAGAGTCCTGGCAGTCTTCACTTCACAACCATGGTGGTGACAGAGAGTGCTGGGGCCATCTAAGTTACAACTCTGGCATGGTCCCGGAGAGGACCAGCAGCCATCATTCTAACAACTGTAGGATGTTCCTTCACACTTTTTCTGCACCCAAGTGGTAGCCCAGGAGGATATTCATATCTGCAGCAACCCTTGTGAGGGAAAACAGAGACCTCCTTTCTTGGCCCACTACTGGAGTCACTGCAGGAGCATGATCGCCTTCCCATCCCCACCCAAGAAGTGCTGCCATGGTCAGTGTCCATGAACTCTGGGTCCCAAACAACTCAGGAGACCCCAGCTTGCTATCACTATGTCAGTGGTCCCACTAAACAGAGTTTTATGGATTACTGTTTTAAGTAGCACTAGAAAGGGATAGGGCAGAGAAGGGGGTAGCATTTATCATTAAGAATGGCATAGGGATAAGCAAGGTGAAGGAAGTGGGGAATCAGGAGGAGGCTTTATGGGTCACCCTGCAGGCTCCAGGGGCACGCGGATGAAGATGGGGTAGTATATAGACCACCAGGGTGGGGAGGAACAGGAGGAAGGCCTGGTGGCAAACTGTAGGGATCACTGTGGTGGGAGAGGGCAGAACTGTGGTGCTTGGGGACTTCAATATGCCAGGAGCAGACTGGGAACTATGGCATCCTCATCGGGCAGGGAACAGTGCCTGCTGGGCGTCTTCAGGATGCATTTCTTGCACAGCTGGTGACTGATCCAATTAGGGAGGGCGCTCCGGGATGTGGTCCTGTCAGATGGTGAGCTCATCAAGGACCCTGGTGTTGGGGACCCACTGGCGTGGAAGTGATTATGCCATGGTCTGGTTCTCCCTTGACCTAGGGTAAGGGTAGAAACACAAAAATGTCAGCGGTAGATTTTAGAGGTGAGGATTTCAAGGGGATGGAGGCTGCTCCTTAGGGGCTACCTAGATGAGATCAGGCCAGGCATGGGCATGGAGGCCCAGTGGGGATCATTAAAAGCTGCTCCTGAGGCTACCAAGACCTGCATGAGGGACAGATGCAAGTGGGGCAAAGCTAAGAGGCCAAGCTGGTGGACAAGGGAGGTCCAGGATGCGGTGAGGAAAAAAGGCTAACTTATAGCTGATACAAGCGTTCTTGGGGCTATCCATGGGGAGTATGAGAAGCTAGCCAGGAGGGTCACTGGGTGGTGAGGGGTTGCCAAGGCAGGGTGGAGCTGAAACTGGCACAGGGGATTAGAAGGGGAGATGGTCCTTCAGATACAACAGGGAAAGAAAAAAAGGGAAGGGGCAGATTAGTAGGCCGAGGATAGGGAGTGAGTGGGTGGAGGAGGCGGGGGAGCAGGCAGAGGTACTAAATTACTTTTTTTGCATCGGTCTTCACCAAGGAGGACAGGGAGGGGGACCAGCAGATGAAGTGGGGGAAATGGATGTTAAAATCTCCATTGGATGGGTGTGGGATGCCCTCAAAGCCCTAAGAGCTAAAGCACCGGCCCAGACAGGATCCATCCCAGGGTGCTTAAGGAACTGGTTGATACCCTGGCCACACCCCTGGCATACTCTTTTAACTCCTCCTTCAGTCGGGTGGGTGCCTGAAGACTGCAGGATGGCACATATCATGCCTATACACAAGGGTGGCTTGTGAGAGGAGCCTAGAAACTACAGGCCTGTTAGCCTGACATCGTTAGTGGGCAAAGTGATGGAGGTCATCTTGAAAGAGAGGCTGGAGGGGGTTCTGAAGGCACGGGGCCACCTAGATGATCATCAGCATAGCTTTAAGGGCAGATCGTGTCAGACCAACCTGGTGGAGTTCTATGAAGGTGTGATGAGTGCGCCGGATCAGGGCAGGCCAGTGGATATCCTCTTTCTAGACTTCAGCAGGGTGTTTGACTCTGTGCCACATCCCGGGCTACTGGGGAAGCTGGGGATATGGGGATGGGGGGCAGATGGTCAGGTGGATAGGAAACTGGCTAGTGGGGCATGTACAGAAGGTGAGGGTGGGGGCGTCTCATCCCCAGGAGAGTCATTAGTAGGGTCCCACAGGGGTCAGTACTGGGCCCACTCCTGTTTAACGCCTATATCTCAGACATTAGAAGCGGTATCAGGAGCGGGATGAGCCTTTTTGCCGATGACTCGAGGCAGTGGGCGGTGGTGGATGGGGAAAAGGGGAAGCTGGCTCTCCAGCAGGACCTGGAGACTCTAGGGAGGTGATTATGGGCCTAGAAACTAAAGTTTAACACTGGGAAATGCTGGGTTCTTCACCTGGGGCCAAAATCCGGCTCATGTATGCACCAGGGGCGCTGCAGGTTTCTAGGGGAGAAGGACCCTGGGGTAGTGGTGAATGCTAAAATGAATAACTTGGAGCAATGTAGAAGGGCTTCATCCCAAGTAAATAAGATGCTGGGGTGCATAGCCAGGGATAATCTCAGGGAGTCAAGAGGTGCTCCTTCCGCTGTATAACTGCCTGGTTAGACCACATCTTGAATACTGCATGCAGTTTTGGCGTTCTTTCTTAGAGTGACATTGCTCTGGAGAGGGTCCAGAGGAGGGCGACTAGGATGATACAAGGACTAGGGGAAAAATCCTATTGAGAGAGACTGGAGGAGTTCAACCTGTACTCGCTGGAGGAGAGAAGGAACAGAGGGGATATGATCGAGGTCTTCAAATATCTCAAGGGAATGACTAGGGTAAGCCTTGAGGGGGTGCTTCAGCTGAGGGAGGTAGTGGCTACTAGGGGACACTCAATTAGGCTGGTTGGGGGAGACTAAAGGGGAAAGCAAAGAGATGCTACTTCACTGATAGGGTTGTGGAACCCTGGAAAGCGCCCGTGGAGTTGGTGGCTGTCACAACTGTGATGGGGTTCAAAAAGGCTGGGATAGGTATAGCAGGAGGGTGCATCCCAGAGCCCCGCTGGAGGTTGGGGACCTTGTAGGAGGGGGGTGGGAGGTGGCTATAATGGTGCCCTGGGTAGGCACTGATCCCCAAGCAGATTCGATAGACCATGGTGCCTAATCTGCTGGCTTTTAGTATGTTAGTGTGTTAGAATTCCAATAGCATTTAAACTATTTTATTTTTCGCACGGCAGCTGAAGCACTTAAAGTGACACTGTAAGACTTGGTATTATCTTTCACTGTGTGAAAGCCTAGGTCGGAGAAATGCTTTCCTTTTCAGGTGCATGTAATATTTTGAAGTCACTCCTGTATGATGGAAGGATCTAATTTGGCCCCAGAAAGGTAGCCAGCTGATCCCTTCACTTCCTGGTTGCTGAGATCCACCCTCGTGCTCAGGTATGCAATGATGTGTGACCAGGGACAGCGTGGGGGCACACCCCATTAAAGGCAATGGGGGTCACTTTTATGTCCTTTTTTTCCACATATGAATGGCCGGTTTGAGATTAATGAAGGGCACCACTCGAGTAAGACAGCCCTTGTCAGTCGAGCGGTACCCTTCACTAATCTCAAACTGCCCATTTGTATGTGAAAAAAACGGATGTAAACGTGACCCCCATTGACTTTAATGGGGCACACCCCTGCACTCTCCCCTGATCACATGCCATATGCCTGAGCAGAGGGACGGATCTCAGCCAGCGCAAAGTGAGGGGTCTGGCTGACTACCTTTCTGGGGCCAAATTATGATCCCTTCTCTTGTCACACTAGAGCAACATTTAAAATATGACATGCAAGCTGGCCCTGTGGTGCTAAGGGTTGAGGTGCTGGATGCCACACCTCGCCATGCCAGCGACCCGGGTCGGGAATGACCTTGGGTTGTCGGGGTGCCGGCACGGGTGGGGGAGTGGGAGCAGGATCAAGTGGCGGCTCTCCTCTCCCGGAAGGGGTCACCCTCCTGCAGTCCCACCATCACCAGGTGGAGGCCTGGTGGCAGTGCAGGTGGGTTAGATGACCGGTAGGGTGGGGCGTCCCACAGTGCGTGGCATGCATGTGCCTCCTCACGCATGCCCTCGCACCAAGGATGAGGGACAGAAACAACAGGGCAAAAGCACCACAAAGACATAATAGGAAATATATATTTAGATGGTTTATACATAGAACAATGATGGGCAAGCATGGTATACAAGGAAATAATCCCATCAAGGGGGCTAATCCCACCATAAAGCCAATAGCCTGAAGGGCCAGTGGATTTATCATCTGGTTAGCCACATCGCTATATTTACTTCCAAGTACAGTGGAATAACCCATATTTTATTTAATATAATTCATCTGGGTCATTACAGTTAGTTTTAGCTGCAGTTGTGTATACAGGGAATGAATTACAGAGAAATAACTTCTGATCACTTCTATGGGAGAAAGTCCCATGGAGCTATTATACAAATATAAGTTGATCTGTTTTCCTCAATAACTGTTTCAGTATAACTCTTACTGAGCGGACGGCACTCGTGAGAAGTCCTGCCCCTGCCAGGTTGGCAAAAAGGCATGTGGCGGTGGGTGGGTGAGTGAGTGAGACACAGGTTCCTATGCTGCCAGAGCCCTTACTTAACTGCATGACCTTGGGCCCCGAATCACTAGACCTCCAGTGCTTCTGCCCTCGATGCTGTAAAACCCAAGTACAAGCAGGCCCCAAAACTGCATCTCAGCGAGACTAAAATAACAGATACAGTATCTGCTCACAACAAGTCTACTTTTGGGTGCTGAAAATAGGAACCCAAGAAGGAAGATTCCGCTTCTTTCCATAAAGCTTTTTATTCTCTGCTGGCAGACGTGACCAGTCAGTCACATTCCCATACACTGCGACTGTCCCATGCCTCCCTCCATTCGGAAGTTTGGTATCCCCGATTTCTCCCTGTGACAGGCTAGGGTGGGGTGGGTGGGGAGGGCTATCCCAAAGAAGCATATATCCAGAACTGGCTACAGAGCGGCAGTGCAGGTTACAGAGACACGAGAACAGCTTCACAAGCCAAGTTGCCAGTTTTCCACTGTTTGGTCCCTTCACCATCCTGCAGCGCCAGGCCATGCGTGTGGTGGTGCATGCATCTTGCGTTGCAATAGTCCCTTCCCTTTGAGTCTGCCCTGCCACTGGGCCTCCACCTTGTGACAGTCATGTGGTGAGACAGCTGGGCACCCTCCCTGGGAGAGGAGAGCAGTCCTGGGGATACTCGATACTCTCCCACCCTGCCGAACACAGGTTGCTGGCATGAAAGGAGGTAAGGTGTTCAATGCCTTAGCCGTCCATGCCACTGGGCAGGCTCCACAGGAAGACTCAACTTATACGAGAGGTCAATACCAGTTTTGCAATTGCTTAACCCAGTTGTGTGTCCAGTTCTGACTATAAAAATAGATTCTTTTCCCAATGTTGGTCACAAGACAGAATTTTGCATCTAATCAGGGCCATGAATTTCTGTTGGTAACTTTATTACCATTGTCAAAATTAAAGTAGGTCAACATATACGAGATTGGACTTATTTCTTTATTTAGACTATTTGGTTGAAAGAAAAACACCAAGACGAGAAACTCGTTTCCTGGAGGGACACAGGAGAGAAGTAATCGACTTGCTCACAGTCACAGAGTACGCACGTGACAGTGAGTAAACATGAGCGAGAGAGACAGATAGATGCAAACCATAGTAAAATTGTTTCTGTCAGGCAGCCTAATCTTCAAGTGTTGTATTTTCAGAGTGACGCACATAATATAACTTTGCTGGCATCCAGCCAGCCATGGCCTCGGCATCAGAAATTCATCTGACCAGCCATGGAGCACGGAACAGCTATTGAGTTACATACTGCTACGCTTTACCGTGCACGCTGGCATCCAGCCAGCCATAGCCTCAACATCAGAAATTCATCTGACCAGCCATGGAGCACGGAACAGCTATTGAGTTACATACTGCTACACTTTACCGTTCACCAGCAATGCTGTTATTTTTAAAAGAGAGTCACAGCTATATTAAAGTAAAGGTGCAAGTTCCCTTTACTAATGCTTTGGGCTTCACAGCCCGCTACCCTGGGGCAGCGATAGCCCCTCTGTGCCAAAAGTAAAATTTTTAAAATGCTCTGTAAGGTTTGGGAAGGATCGTAACTCTGGCTGGGCACAGCCAGCCGATCCTTCCACTTCCTAATCTTAAGCTCTGCCCCGTGCTCCCTCGTATTGTGGCCGTTTAATAGGAAGTGAGATGCAAGCTTAAATACTAGTGTGTTAGGCTAATTTTCTGAATGATTTTTGCTAACTTTAGAATGCCTGTTAAGAAGAAATGAAAGGCACTGCTTGACTAATAAGGTTCCTAATGAGTCGGTGGTGCCTTCATATTACTAACAGTCTAAAGTGTACAAAATCATTCAGAAAAATGTATACTGAATGCGACCCGCATCCAGCGCTCTCCTAACTAATAAACATCTGTACGAACCCCTGTGTCTGAACAGGAGAATGGGAAGGATCGGCTGTGCAACAGCATACTCAAACATTTAAAAAATTTACTTTACACCAGAGAACCATCGCTACTTTCCCAGAGAATATGAGCTATGGCACCATAATCCTACAATTTACTCAAAAAAAAAGTAAAGCACTGAGAGGCACTTAAATTGTCTCCTCTGCCCCATCCCCATCCAGTCCCAGATCAAAATAACTTTCATATCATTGAACAAAATACTAACTTCCTTATGGCAGAGAATACAGCTTTTGTCTTGCAAAGACTTCACATTACGTGAAAAAATTATTATTTTGGATGTCCCTAGCCATAAGGCTCCTCTGATTATTAAATTCCTCACACGCCCAACCCTCAGTATCTCTGGGCAGCTGCCAAGATAGGGCAAATCTGCTGTGCCCAACCTATACCTCAGCAATGAAGCAAAGCTGGCAATGCAGTCTGGATTTAAATCCACCTACGTGCCCAGACATGAGCCCTCTATACCATACCCGTGCCTGGTTCATTCTTCAGCCCTTCAGCCACCACTGATCAGCAGACATAACCAGGGTTATGACACTCTGAGTCTGTCATCAATTGAGTTTGGAATAGCATGGCTAGGGAGAACCAGCGGAAAGAAAGGGCAGCAGTAGGTCAACAGGATGTAAAGTTACATAAGAGGGAAGAGACTAGAAGCAGGTCTCCCAGTTCTTGGCAGCACAGCACAGCACTCCTTTCTACGGCAGTGCTCAGAGACTTAAGGGGCAGCATTTGCTCGTTACTGATGAATAAGCTATTCGCTTCAGTGTCAAAATGCTGTTAATGGAAAAATGCCACTTAAGAGCCGGTGCCCTCCTGCTAGTGCCTATGCCCCGATTAGTGGTTCTAGAGCAAAAAATAATTTTTCTGACTTAGTTTTGGTAGTTATATTTATGTTTTAAGCAATGCCGGCAACTTCCATTTTCTAAGGAGTCAGCAGTCATCTCGTGGGAGCTGCTTGCTCCGTCACCCAGGATAGTCTGATATACCCCACTGACAAATGTGCTGAGTCTGCAGGAACATATCGAACATATCATAGAAACATAGAAATTGTCGGCAGATAAGGACAGCTAGGCCCATCCAGTCTGCCCGTAAGCCCTACACTAGTTTGCAGCCTCTGACCCTACCTGGTCGAGTGCTTTTCACCCCTCCTTCCCACCTCTAAAGTTCCCCTATGTCTGTCCCAGGCATGTTTAAATCCCTCCACCATGCTCAGCCCCACCACTTCCTGAGGCAGCAGACCATTCCATGTGTCCAACATGCTCTCCGTGAAGAAAAACTTCCTCAGATTACCCCTCAACCTGCCACCCTCCAACCTCATATCATGCCTCCTCGATCTTGTACTCCTCCTATATTGGAAGATGTCTCCCTCTGCACTTTGTTTATGCCCTTAAGGTACTTAAATGTTTCTATCATGTTACCCCCGATTCCTCCTCTCCTCCAGTGAGTACATACTGAGGTCTTTTAATCTCTCCTCATATGTCTTACGGTGCAATCCCTGTATCATTTTAGTCAGCCTTCTCTGGACTGCCTCCACCCTATCAATGTCCTTATGAAGGTGTGGCCTCCAGAACTGCACACGGTACTCTAGGCGAGTCCTCACCAGCATTTTAAACAATGGCTTCACTACCTCAAGACTTCTGCTAGCGATGCCCCTGCCTATGCACCCCAGCATGCCACTGCTCCCTGCAGCCGCTGTACTCTGCCTAGACATCTTCAGATTATCTGAAATAACCCCCAGGTCCCTTTCTTCCTTGGTGATTGTCAGCAACTCCTCCCCCAAAACCCCATCCTGTAGCTCTCCCCAGGGCTCCCTCATCCCAGGTGCATTATTTTGAACTTCTTAGAACTGAACCTCTGTTGCCACACACCAGATCATTTTTCAAGCTTCCCCAAGTCTCTCCTCATTCTCCCCACCCCGTCTGGAGTATCCACCCTGCTGCAGATCTTGGTGTCATCTCCAAACAGGAAGACATTTCCCTCCAGCCCTTCTGAAATGTCACTAATGAAGACATGAAACCGGACTGGTTCAAGGACCGATCCCTAGGGTACCCCGCTGGTCACCCCCCTCTCCCCAGGTTGGATCCCATTTATCCTCGGTGAGGGAGTAAGCGGTTCTCAAAGACTGCTGCTGGCAGCCCTTGAAAACAAAAAAGTTTGCTGGTGCTGTTTAAAACTTATAAATATAACTACCTAAACTAAGTCAGAATTGTTTTTTTTTTTTTTATTCAGAACCACTAATCGGGGAAGGGGGGCATAAGCACCAGCAGTAAAGCACTGTTTTCCTTTAAAGCCACTGGCTAAGTTTAAGGACTTCAGATACCAAGCTTGGAAGAGGCCTCTGGCTAAACAAAGGGGAAGGGAGCCAAGCAATAAAGGGAAAGCAAAATATTTTAAAGAAACAGAAAAGTCAGGAACATTAACGAATTCTGCAGCATTACATGACTCTGTCCGCCCTAATTTATTTATGTAACACATTCTGACCAGGAGGGCAAACTGAACTGAAGCTTTGTTTCCCAGCACAACCTGGAGAAAGGGTTAGAAGGGGGGACTTCAGAAGTTGTTGTAGGAAAAAACAGATTTAATCATTCTCTCCTCGAAATCCACCCACCCCCCACCAAAAACATGGAAAATATTCTCACGATTGACAGCTTTTATGCAAATGAGCAAGAACGTTTTCACTCAGGATAACCGAACGTGTGGAGAATAATCTGCCACAGGCTGCAGCAGCGAGTTGTCTGCAGGTCTTCAGAGACAACCTGATGGCTTCCAGGTGACAGCAGGCACAGAGACCTTGAAAATGCAGGGAGGCGGGACCAAGAACAAACCGGCCAACTGGTCTCTTTTCCTGCTCACAAAATTCTGCTGTTAACATGAACACTCCCCCTTCCCCCCAAAGGGGGCATTGATGACTGCAGCCGTCTCCTAGTTACCTCCGAGTAGGATTCTGGTGCTCACATAAACAAACAGAAATAAGAGTGGTAGAGAATTTCAAGTTTCACTTACACCAGAATTCTACAAACGACGGAAATTCTACCTAATTCTGCAGAAATTCCATCAGAAGTGAAATTCAGAAAATGTTTTTTTTTTTTTTGCAACTACGGAACAGTATTTAAACGTTTAAGTATAACATGGATTCATTTTCTGTAATCTGCAGAATACACAGAAATTATTTTTGGAATTTAAACGAAATTACCCTAACAGCTCTACTGCAAGCAAAACTACCTCACTGAGGATGCTAGATGCCTTATTGTGGTCAGCTCCATTCTGTCACTTAAAGATCATGGCTTCACCATCTACCAGCTACCTGTGACAGTGCCAAACAGAGTAAATCTGATCGGCAGTAACACATGCCACTTTGTAGTTGGTGCAGATAACTGCACTCAATCGTACCCTTTACGCCACTCACTAACTGGCTACCTTTACTCTACAGAATAAAGCTCCAGACCTGTCTGCTAGCCAAAACACCCCCTGCTTTAACAAACTGCTGCTGCACCACCTGCACCCAGTACAACACCAGGAACGTGGCCAGGAATGCCCTCAAGCCTCCTTCCCAGTGTACGCAGCCAGGCAAGCAGCCATTTGCTGTCAGGGTGGCTTAACTGGTTAAACGAACTGCCTGATACACTGCTGCATCTAGAGTTTAATCGGTTCACAAGAGCTTTGCAGTCTGCCCTTGCAGTCCAACGCAAACGTAACCGCTAGTTTAGTCGGTTTCTCTCTGTACATAACCTGCGACTTTTACACACACCGGTCGGTATGGATTTTTTCAAACCCATATTTTATTATTTTAAAGTGCTTTGAGCCAGACTCAACTGCATTTCCTCTGGAACTGCTTATTGCACTTGTAATGGTTTTTTGTCACTATATATTTGACGTGGAACTCTTGTACATGAACATTTGTGCTTAAAGGCAATCTCCGAAGTTCAGGATAAAGAAATACAATAAAGAAATTTGGAAATGCATTTCGGAAGTGAAATGCCATTCGGAGCAAATTCCATGAGTGAAATTCCACATACTGCACAGCTGTAATAGTAACATCTTCCTACAGATCAAGAAGCATTAGCAGACATAAAATTAGGAGAGCCGACGAAGAAATGTACAGATCAGCCAATGGCTTCTTGACAAACGTCAGACAGTTCACCAACTGTAAGCTCCCTGTAGGAGCTTACAGGTATTGCTCACAGGTTTTAGCTCTGGTAGTTCTCTGTGACCCACAAGAGTAAGAATTATCAGCCACGCCAGAAAAGTGTTATCAATGTATATCGGTTTCATTCATTTTAACAGTCCAATCCTCATGTAGCCCAACGTATCGCCGTTTTGGCTTCATCAGGGTGGAGGATCTATGTTAGTAATCTTGTGTGTTTAAGGCAGTATGCTGTTCCCTGTTCAATCGTACATCTCTTTTTAGCACCCTCCATTCAGGAGAGTGTTTCCGTGGCACTCGGCTGTTTTGTAGTGGTGGGTCTTATCAGCAAAACACCCCAAATTATCAGTGGACTCACGCAGACTCGGACTTGCACAGATTTACTATTACAACACCACCACGCCGCCATGGAGCACCACAAACAGCGCATCAGTGGAGTCACCCGGTTACAACATGCGCTATTTTGTATCCTGCGCTCTTCTGTATTTCGACTATTTGACCGAGGGCTATTGACCTTGCTGATTTTGTACTCGTGGAGTTGATGCGATATATTGCTCAGCAGGCCACACTTGGTGAGGTATAAACGTCACACGCTAGTACAGGAAATTGTCATGGGCAATTCCACGACAAGCCCAGACAGGGCACATGCCCTGGTAAAAATCTGCTGTGCCCCACCAGGGATATATACCTAGCAAAACTGTCTGGATTTAAAGTGCCCTGAATGCCCAGACACAAGCCCTCTGTACCCTGCCTGTGTCTCGGTTGGCCTTAATTCCTGGAGCTACTACAAAAGACTGCAAAACACGACCACTGTTACAGAAAATGGTGCTCTGCTTCGGAGTTAGATGGCAGGGAAAAGTTTAAAAGTAGCACATTTCTTACAAGAGGAAAATCAGTGCAGCTATACATGGCACCAAATAGGGTGCTGAAGATCGAGATACTGGAAGGGAATGAAAAGAGGTACAGGTCCCTTTAATGCGATTTTCCAAGTTTCTGTAAAAACACTGACCGTTGGCATCAGGACGTCTCAAATCAGTCTGGTTTTGGGCCTATTCCTGATGCACCGCCTGCTATGGAAGATGGATTTTCTATCCAGGGACATAATACGATCTCTGGTATAGTAGTGTAACTCGTGTCTGTTGAGTAGTGGCCACAGTGTAGTACTGTTGCCACAATGTGCCTCCAGAGCTTTGGAAATTGTCCCCTTTTATACCATTTTACAGAATTTACTGTTCACACCAACTGCACGTTGTGATCCTGTAGATCATTCTGTCTCTGTATTTATTGTTTATTGTCTGCTCTGTATTGCTTGCATTTTATTTCCTTGATGATCCCTGTCTCCCCCGTCACAACTGGAAACGAGCCCCACTAGGGCTCTGATTGCTTACCTGGGAAAATCTGTTTCAAATAAATAAATCTCATAATATTACAAACAAATGCTAATTTCAGGACATTCAGTTCTTTACATGTGTGCAGGAAAAGACAGGCTCTCTGCTCCTTATACTTCATCTGTCCCCACTGCTTCTCCTGCCTTGAAGTCATAATCCTCTGCTGTGACATCAGGAACGGTTGCCACGGGTTTTATTGTGATGACACAAAGGACTGTGAGTTTAGGGCACGACAAGCAACAGGGACAGCCAAAAGCTAAGGGAAAAAGAGATGGTTTTCATTCAAACATCTTCCGAATTTAAAATAAAATCAAATACCCAGAAATTCACTTTTTGGGAGAATTCTTCATAAATGCTGCTGATACAAACTGATTTTTTTTTTTTGCTAGTGTAAAACAGTCACACACTAATTTTACTGAAGCAATTCCTGTAAATTATAAGATGGACAGAAAAAACCTGAAAGCTGATTGGTGAAGAGCCAGTTTCACCCATGATGTTATCCAACAGAACCTCTCAGGTGACACTAGCGCCCACAAAACAGCCTGCTTATGACCAGAACCCCACACATTCGCCGGCCTGCTGGTGTGGAGGGCCGAGGCATTGAATGCCTTACCTCCTGCCACGTCAGCGTCCCCTATTCGGGAATGAGCATAGGTTGCCGGGGGTCAGTGGGGATGGAGAGAACCAAGCATCCCAGGACTGCTCTCCTCTCCTGGGGAGGAGTGACCGTCTTGATCTAGTGGTAACGTAGATTGTGAGCAGCTTGAAGGGCACGACCATGGCTCTGCAGATGTGTATGCCACCATGTGCACGTACGGATATGTCACCGTAGCAGGGGTAAGTAGGGGAGAAAACCAGACAAAGTGGGTAGGGCAAGCTTAATAAAGCCCTGCCCGCTCCCTTGTAGAACGTGCCATCACTTGACCACCGAGGGCAGTCTGAATTGTTTGGGGGGGGGGGGAATCCATAGGGGACTTGGTGTCTGGTGCGATCCAAGGAGGCAAATGTCTGTCATGGTGGGGATGGAGACAGGTCTGAAAGCCACCCACCATCCCCTGGTGTAAAAAAGCTGTACAAAAAAAAAAAAATGATCCACTTTATAATCGCAATAAGGAACTTCGGGCATGTGTTGGTGGAATAACATTACTTCTCACATTGCTGTAGACACTCGGCGTGTGGCCTCGTGACTTACAATGCAGCCAAGGCAGGATGTTATCCTAGCATTGCACACTTCCTGGTGTGCCCTACTGGTTTAAACAGCAACTTTTGTGGTCATGAACTGTGAAAACAACATAACACTGTCTGCAATTCGAGTGTGAAAACTGTCCAGATTGGTGGGTTTATTTATTTATTTTTTTTGGGGGGATGTGGATTTCTATGTAAGGGATACCTTGCCAGTTTTATTGACAAGGCTAGGTACCCTCGCCCAAAGTACAGAACTTGCACAATCTGGTTTTGCAAATCCACAATTTGTGGGAACTAAAAGCTGTAAATTACATTTATCTTGGGTACATTCTGCAGATTTCTTTTGCCACATTTTGCAAAAGCTGCAAATGCAAACTCCGTACATAGATTTTGCCCAGTCCTATTCAATTTATATTCAATCTTAACTCTGACCATCCCGTGACTAAGAGCACAGCCCCTAAAAGTAAAGTTTTGTACGACAGATTTTACTGCAAATACTAGAAGTCCAATAAATTCTGTGCATCAATGAAAATGCATACACATGTACATTTTTCGTGAAAAAAATCTCCATGAAATTGCCGTTTTTGTACAAAAAAATCTTCATAATCTTCAGTTTTTAAGTGGAAAATTACACTTGTATTCTGCATGTAAACAAAAAAATTGGTTGCCATTTTTGCAAACTTTAAGGATTTCACGGGAAAGTCTTTGCAAAAATAAAAGTCAGTTTTTATTCAGCTCTAGTGAATATCCTCCAATCACCCCTTCCCCCACAATAAAACTGGCAAATATTCTTAACAAAACAATCAGCAGTTTTAATCCCTTGCCTGTGTCTGGTACCCATACGATGCACTACTTAAAATGTCACGCTGCCACCCACCTCACACACATGGTCCTCACTGTTCAGCTGTCCAAATTTACTAAGGACAGTTGTAACTGTGGAACTTAAACACTTGCCATCCCCCTGCAATCTCCTCAATCTACATTATAGGTCTAGGGAGCACTTCCAACCAATCGGAGTGCTCCTT
This sequence comes from Neoceratodus forsteri, assembly GCA_016271365.2. NCBI lineage: Eukaryota > Metazoa > Chordata > Ceratodontiformes > Ceratodontidae > Neoceratodus > Neoceratodus forsteri. The sequence continues at coordinate 66,565,870 of JADMNL010000035.1, forward strand.
ACTTCTGAGTGAGACACTTATTCTGTGAAGAGTGCCTCACACACACACAACTGCCCTGGAAACAGGCCCGTGTGGCTAAGATTTTAAAACAAATAAATATATTAATACTGATGCCAAGACCACTTACGGTTGTAAGACTGATCTCACATTCTTAGGGTATCAGAACTGCTAACCTTCAGTTTGTAGTCCTCCAGGATGCATGTGATATGACTCTTACAACTAGATGAGTGGCCTTAGCAGCAGTATTAACCCTTAGGCTGCCAAGAGAATTAAAACGCATAGTAATTCTAAACTGATGGATCAGTCCATGGCACAGCAAGGGTTAATATAGATGGAAAGCTTGGCCAAGCCCTCCTGCACAACTCAGTACATGTTCTGTGCTCAATTAGCTTGCTGTTCATGTATGTGTGTTCTGGCTTCACAAGGGAAAGCTTTAGAAAAATTACACATTGAGGTGCCCAGGCAGCACAGCAGCAGGGCGCCCATTCGCTACACTCCAGCAACTGAACCCTGGGAAAGGACTGAGGGTCAAGGGGGCAACCAAGGATAGAAGTGACCGGCATCTCACTGGACAGCTCTCCTAATTCGGGGTAGGGGGTCTGCCCTCCAGTAATCAACTACCGTCAAGGTTGGATGACAGCGTGTGCAGCGGCTGCCTAGGGGGTTGGGGACTACTGCGGACACCAATATGTTCTTGCGCACAACTGTGCATACCGATGCATCACTGCCTGCTGGTAGTCTCTTTGGGGGAGATGGTGGAAACGCAACTGTAGTATAAGAATGGTGACTGGCCCTGCACAAGCCCTGAACCATCACCAAGGCACCCACCTCCTGTGCTGGATCCTGCTTCCACCAGGGAAAAGCGCACTTCCCAGAAGGATCCACTGTGGGAGCGGGAACAAACCATGGGGGAAATTTGGGAGGTTGGGGTATGCACCTTGGGATGGCAGGTGACTTGGCTAGGAGGGCTGGAGAGAGGGGGGCCATCCAGTAATCCAAAGGAGAAAAAAAAAGAAGAAAAGAAAAATTACACATTTCTGTTTATATTTCCTAGTTTTTAAACTGCCTTTTCTTTCATAATAACTATGCACACTGCCTAACCTAGTGGCACCACCTGGTGGTGCACTGCTCCACCACGTGACAGACCCAGGATCCAGTCTTGATCCTGACCCCCTTCCCGGCCAAAAAAGGCCGGGGCAAAATGCAGAGGCACAGCACACAGGTCCTGGGGGTGGAGGGGTGCATGGAGGCTTCCCCAGTATTAGAGACTCCTATGGCAGGGTTGGGATGGAACTAATATCCTGGGTAACTACGCAATGTTAGCCGTCCGCCACCAAAATGAAATTTGCTGCATGGGACTCTGCTTCTGTCACAAGGTGTCGGGAGGGCCTACAAACAGAAATGCTCAAACCTTGAGAATGATGCCAGCCCCCCCCTTGTAGTTAACTGCCTCCTAATTCCAAGTTTACTATCCCTCCCCAATCCCCAGTTTTTAGTTGCAGATATTAAAGAGACTGTATTATACAGTACACAGCTACAGAGGTATTGTATGAGAGTGCATGCCATGACAATAAAACGCACTGGATCACAGGCATTTATTTTGTCCTGGTCAGTGATATTCTGGAGGTATGGCTGCTACTAGATGGTCACTGCAGTATTCCACAGCCCCCACTTGCACACTGTGTGACCCTGAGCAAGTCACCATTTCCTTGTGCTCCCGGGTCGCACCTGGAAACAAGCTTCTGCTTAGTGTGCCTTTCCTGGTTAAACAATTTCCCCGTTCCTTTTCCCTTTCCCATGCTTTATAAGTTCTGATTGACACTGGATACTTTCTCTTTCAGAAAAACTCAAGTAATGTTGTAAATCTATGGAGGGGATCCTCATTCTGGCCAGGTCTGAAATTTTGCATTGGCTTCAAAGAAAAACCTTGATAATAAAAATGTAAATTAAAACAGAATAAAACTAATGAGGGTGGGCCCTGACCACCCATCTTGAGAGGCTGAACAGTTTGGGCCCCTTCTTCCTCCCTCTACAGCTAGTTGTGTGTGCTGTATATGCTCCCCTAACTCAGAGCATCTCCCATAGCATGTGTTCCCATTAAGGGGACACCAGCTGGAGGGTCTGGATGGAGACAACTGGTTCCCAGTACATATGCCAGCAGGTAGCTGGAGCAGAGGGGACCATGCGGAGGGGAATGGTGGAAAACGGCATCCTGGTCCCACTGACTTGCTCTGGCTGCTACAGCGGCCATCACAGTTCTCCATTTATGACATCATAACGCGTTTCTGGAGCAAATGACTTCCATGTCACAAGTCGCAGACTGTGATGTCAGGTTAACCAGACAGAGAGCCTTAAGTCTGAATGCCACACGGGTCCTGTTTTCATGTTAATATGCACAGCTACAAAAACAAGGGGACACTTAATATGACAAACTGAAATACATCAAACAATTATGGTTTTCCAAAGTTTCCATTGTGAGGTCAAAGGCAAAGCCCGCTCTCTAATATCAATGTGCTGTATGGACCTTGCTCTTACATTCTACATATGCAACCTATTCTGTTACAAATGCCACCTCCCAATTGGTCTTTCAGGGTAGGGGACCAGAAGCAAATGGCTAATCATTTCTTTCTTTCTTTCCTTATTTTTATTAACAGGGTAAAATTCCTCTGGGATTCAAAATCCTATTCACAGGAAAGATACGAGCCTTACGGCACACAACATAGAACCCTTATACAGTGGACGCAAGTACTAAATTATACAATTACAAACTGCAGAGTGCGCAACCAGATTTAGATCATACACACAATCACTGCTCACTCTCACCCATGAAGCACCCCCCCCCACCGTGTACTCCCCTGCAAGGGGTCAGTTCCATGAAACGCACTCAAGCTCAGTACAGCAACTTTTTTCTTCCCTACAGTGTCTACCTCTTTAATTAGGCGGACACCGTGGTACAGACTGTGAATTATTCCTAGTTAATAATTCATTGGTTAGCAGCGAGAGCGTAACATAGCCCGTCTCTCTCTTTTCTCCCCCCCCCCCCCACCAACCACCATCACCACAATCCCGCTTTCCCCATGGGGCCTAAATGAATCTATACCTTCAGTCCCCAAAGCCCCAAAGTCATTACTGTGGCATATTTCCAATGCCTGCTGCCTTGCTGACGGGGAAGCAATGAAAGAAAGAAAGAAAGAAAAACAGCATCAAACGTATTCTGGCACTCAAAGAAAATTTGCAAATGAAGTGAAGGATTTCATGGAAAATGCAACGCTGTCAAAATGCAGGTATGCCGCAGATGACAGCTACAGAGATGGAATGCTGGCCACTAAAGGCTGAGTGAACTGATGATTGGAACCAAACGCTGTAGAGATACAGGTTCAAATCTCAGCACCGAGGCAGTGTGTAAATGGTTAGAGCAAAGCAGCCCAAGCCAGCAGATCCTGCTTCCAATCCCACTTGAACCAATTTAATGGTTACGGGGCAGTATGGTAGGCCAGGACATCCAACCTCGAAATCCCAACATTTTTGTGGGTTCGTGGTTAGGGCAAAGAAGCATAAGCCAGGAGATCCAGGTTCAAATTCATGTCAGTGCAGTCTAAAAGTTACAGCTAGGTATGGTGAACCCGAAGGTCCAGATTGGATTACCTTCCACCATCACTTATACACTATGTGACCCTGAGAAAAATCACTTAACCCCCTGTGCTTAACCTCCCCCCTCGCTCACACACAATGGCTCTGCATTTAACCCCCTGGAGCTTTCCTTGACCTTAACCTCTCTGTTTGCCCAACAGTTGCTGGCAACTCTTCATATCTTGCAAAGCTCCTTGAGACACAGTGTATGAGGGCATTGATACTGTATGAAACCAGATTCCTTCCTTCCAAACTAGCAGACAGCATAGACTGAATACAACAAAGGGATCAAAAGCCTGGAGATCCGGGTTCAAATCCAGCTCCCAAGCAATGTATGTTAATGATTAGAAGATATGGGACAATCTGCACAAGGTGGGGTGGAAAGGATGAGAAGGGACTTGGCAAGGTTAGAGGAATGGTCAAATGTATGGCAGCTTAGATTCAATGCTAAGAAGTGCAACGTAATGCACCTGGGAAACAAAAACCCAGGGGAAGAGTACACAATGGGGGGTGAGATACTAACAACAACAAAAATAGAAAGGGGCCTGGGGGTAGTCCTATCAGATGACCTAAAGGTGGGCAAGCTATGTGAGAGGGCAGCAAGGAGGGCTGGGGGAGGGGATACTGGGATGCATAGGGAGAGGCATCACCAGTAGAAAACAGGAAGCTATTATCCCTCTGTACAGACAGTTGGTGAGACCCCATCTGGAGTACTGCGTGCAGTTCTGGAGACCCAATCTCCGCAAAGACATAGACAGGATGGAGGCTGTCCAGAGGAGGGCAACTAAAATGGTGCAGGGTCTGCACCGGAAGACCTATGAAGAGACTTAAGGAGCTGAATATGTATAGCCTCGAGGAAAGGGGGAGAGACATGATAGAAACTTTCAAGTACCTCAAGGGAATCAACAAAGTCCAAGAGGGTAGCATCTTTCAAAAGAAGTGTGCAAGAACTAGGGGCACAATTTGAAGGCAGAGGGCTCAGAGAGTAATTTAAGGAGTATTTTTCATAGAGAGGTTGTGGATGCATAGAGCGGCCTTCTGGAGGAGGTTGTGGAGTGAAAAACAGTGGTGGAATTCAAGCATGCATGGGACAGTCATAAGGCAATTCTAGGGAGTGGGGGTAGGAAGAAGTAGGCTGCTGGTTAACTAGGATCTGCAGCTTATCCGTTAGGTAGGGAAATGGGCAGACTGGGTGGGCCAAGCGGTTCTTATCTGCCGTCAAAATCTATGTTTCTATGTTTCTATCCAGCTCCCAAGCGTAGAAACGCAAAAAGGTGATGGACAGAAGACAACCTGACGTCGTCTGTCCCAACTTGGAGATGCGCTAGTGTCCATCCTTCATCCCAGTCCTCCCCCCTTCCCATCTGTAAACTCCTTTCAATGCATTCCACGTCCTCTTGTATCTGCTACTGTATCTGCCTCCACTACCTAGTCAGAAGTCTGTTCCGCCCATCCACAATCCTTTCCATGCAGTAATGTTTTCTAATGTTATTTCCACTCTTCCCCTCTCCAAGTTAATTAAGTACATGCCTCCTAGTGGACACATGAATTCTAAATTTGAACAGATCCACTCTGTTGAACCCCTCCATAAAAACACAGAATTTGATGGCAGAAAAGATCCGCTTAGGCCCATCTAGTCTGCCCATTTGTCCGTACCTACACTTCCGCAGACTGTGCCCGATCTACGTCTCTTTCTCCAATTTCTTTCCACTAGGATTCCCTTGTACTTATCCCATGTATTCTTGAATGCCACCACCTCCACTGGAAGGCTGTTCCAGAAATCTACCACTCTTTCTGTGAAGTACTTCTTCCTCACATCTCTCATGACTCTACCCCCCCCTCCGGCTTCACAGCATGTCTTCTTCTTGAGCACCTTTTCTTTGGAAAAATACTCCCCTCCTGTATTTTATTTACCCCTGTGAGGTATTTAAAGTATCCCTGCCCTCCCTCCTCTCTTCCTGGGTGTGCATATTAAGGTCCTTTAGTCTTTCCTCATAGGGCTTTTGATGCAGACCTTGCACCATTTTAGTTGCCCTACTCTGGACCGCCTCCACTCTGTGTCTTTCAGGAGAGGTGATCTCCAGAACTGGATGCAACGCTGTAGGTGGGGGTCACCCATCTAGAGCATACTGTTTGATCCTGAGCAAGTCACTTAACTTCCTTGTGCACCCAGGTCACATCTGGAAACAAGCTTCGGCTTAGTGTGCTACTCCTGGTTAAAAAGTGTTCCCTTTCTTTTACACCAGTGATCTATACAGAGGTAACATTCTCTCACCATTTCGGCTGGTGATACCCCTCCCTAGGCACCCCAGCATCCTACTCGCCTTTCCTACTACCTTGTCACACTGCCTGGTCACCTTTAGGTCATCCGATATGATTACCCCCAGGTCTCTTTCCTGCTTGGTGGTCGTTAAAACCACTCCACCCATTCTTACTCTGCCCCTGGATTTCTATGCCCGAAGTGCATTATTTTGCACTTTTTCACATTAAAACCCAGCTGCCAGACCTTGATCACTCCGAGTTTTCACAGGTCTCTCCTCATCCTTTTTACACACACATACATACACACACCACACAACGGAGTGTCCACCCTACTGCAGATTTTGGTGTTATCCGCAAAGAGGCAAACCCTCCCTTCCAGCTCCTCTGCAATGTCACTTAAAGACATTAAAGAGGATAGGTCCCAGCACTGATCCCCGAGGCACCCTGCTAGTCACCCTGTCTTCCTTCCCTTCCATGGAGTGAACTCCATTTAACACCACCCTCTGTCACATATCCTCTAACCAACTTCCTACCCAATTTACCACCTTTGGACCCTCTCCTAAGCTACCCAGCCTGCTTATTAGTCTCCTATGGGTAACGGTGTCAAACACCTTGCTGAAATCTAGGTAGGCCACGTTTAGCGTTCCACACTGATCTAGTTCCTTGGTCACCCCAGTCAAAGAAATCCGAGTCACTCAACATGACCTGCCCCCCGTGAATCCATGCTGCCTCAGATCTTGTATCCCACTGGATTCAAGATGTTCCACAATCCTTTCCTTCAGCAGTGGTTCATAAACTTTCCCACCATCGACGCAAGGCTGACTGGCCTATAATCAGGTTCAGTTCATTTATTTGGGTAAAGTCATCAAGCATTGTTCATTTACAATGACGCCGAACCAATAAAAGAATTGCCAAAAATTCTTAAAGAACACTTGGTAATTTGAATACTTACATACAGTTATAACAAAAATATAAAAGGATAAACATTACATCATAACACACAATCAAGCATCACATTATACATTCTTCACAGGAATCACAATGATATTCAGGGGTAGATCTATGTTAGCAAAAACCCATGACAGGGGTTATAGGCTATGGGGTTATAGGCATTTATAACATGGGTTGACAGGGAGAGAAATCACTGGCCAAACAGCATCACCTGACCATGGATTAAATTCACTATTTAATCCACAGTTGGGGTGAGATGCCCAGCCAGCAATATCCCTGGGCAGAGCGGGACTTATCAGTGGCAACACTGAGCAGTGAAAAGCAGTCATGACAAATCTGCTGAAGCGAGAGAGCCCTAGCGCTGTCATCTGTTGCACAGTGTAGAAAGAATGGAAGAAGTTGGTGACTGCCTGTTAGTGCATTACCCATGCCATGGCAGGGTACAACTAGGCAAATCATCGTTCACAGATAGTGAGACAGCAACAGTGAGATAGTGATATACATAATGCTGAATTCCTGCACTGTCCTCTGCCTCCGTCTGTGCAGTCCGAGTTCAGGAGACAGCGACAGATTTTAAAACTCACCGGAACATATTTAATGTCTCTCACAGCCCCTTCTCTGTGCAGCTTGTCGGCTTCCCACTGCTTTACAGGCTTGCAACCCCCTTCCCTCCACCCATACAGTAAGCAGCTCACCCCGGTGCTACTCAGTGTAGCAGTGCGTTCCGGTGCTCAGTGTCTCGTGCAGCTTAGACAGTGACAGATCATAGTGGTACCAAACAGCCACTCGTGGGCAGAGAGAGCGAGACACACACACACACACACACACACACACACACACACACACACACACTGTGCTGCCGGCAGAGAGAAAGAACGAGCGCAGAGCAAGTGACCCCATGAGTGTGCTGCCAGGGCGAGGGAGGGGTTTGGGGAGCCACGTGGACGAGAGGAGTCGAATTTCAGAACATCTCTAGTATTTGGTATCCTACTGCTGACAGTCAAGAGTTGGGAAGAACAAGTTACTTTTAAAAACAGCTCCTGTATGCCCACCCGAGATGTAACACAGCGAGCAGTGCAGCACGCTATGGGCATGGGGGAAGAGAGAGAGAGAGAGCGCGAGAGGCACACAGCGGGACCGACCTGCAGCAAAGTATGCTGGCTAAGACAGTTACTCCTGTCCTGAATGCCACTGCATGTGGCTTGGCTTGGCGGGGGTGGGGGTGACCAACAACTGGTGTTTCACACATGTTGATCGTACTGTGAGTAAGAGACAGAGAGAGACACTCACAGAAGGCGAGCAAGCGCGACATGCAGCACACCACTAGTAGTGTTGGTGTCTGTGCAGCTCTACTCTGTGTGTGTGATGGGCAGCTGAGAGACGTGGAAAAGGTGTACTACTCTGGCCACAGTTTGCCTGTTGCACTGGGGTGAGACAGCGGTAATTGACTGTCTGGAGACACGGCACCCAACACTGTTATGCAAAAGAATGTCACAGATCATGTCAGGACTGCATCTGTGACACTTCTATGTGCCTAACATGCAGACAGTACGCATTTTTTCTTAGGGACTATTTCTCAGTGCAGCAGGATACAGTCCCTTTTTTCCTTGAAACAGGAGGAACAGACGTTTGAGGGGTTCTACCCAGTCCTCAACATAACCCATGTTATAAGCGCAATGACCCACTCCAGGGTATGGGGTTAAAGGCATTTAATCCACGCCTGGGTGCTGTGAGGACACTCAGCCTGCAGCCTTGTGCCTCACAATGCACCCCAGGCATGGATTAAATGCCTATAACCCCATACCCTGGAGTGGATTATTGCTAACTTAATCCACAGCTCAGATGTGTTGAGAGGTACAAGGCTGCAGGCCGAGTGTCCTCACAGCAGCCGAGGAATGGATTAAATGACTATAACCCCATACATGGAGTGGGTTACTGTGCTTTTAACATAAGCTCTTTGCAAAACACAACAAGCAGCCAGTTCAAAAAAACGCTCTGCTCTACGTCTTGTGCTTGGTTAAAAATGGTAATGTCAACAAACATGAGAAAAGTCAGCACAAAGACTTGCACTTACTTTTCAAAATGCAGTTTTATTCCAAGGTATCGTGGAAAGCAGCAAGACAAACTCCCAACCAGTTTTGCCTTACTAGGATTTTTCAGATGTAAGAAGGAGGAATCGCACGTAATACTATGCAACCAAACACAAACAAGTGACATCATTCTCAACACTGATGATTAATTTTAAAGTGACAGAGATGAGTAAAGTGCCTGTTAGTGACATAGATTTGCCAAGTGCTAGAGGGCAACAGTGCCTTTTAAACAGAACACAGGACACAGAAAAGGACACAGGCCGGTTTTTCTTAAAATGTGTACAATGAGTCACTCTGAGAGAGATACAGGTCAGCTTGAAAATAATTCATGAAACTCTTTCTTCAAAGAAACCTGAGAAAACAATTCATTTTGGAAAGCAGAGTGGCGCAGCGGAAGCATGCTGGGCCCATAACCCAGAGGTCGATGGATCGAAACCATCCTCTGCTAATTTGCTGTGCATGTGCTCTTCTCAATAAGACAGAAGTATTGTATATCAGTGTTTACTGTACTTCAGACAATTATTATAAGGATGTCTTCCCAATGCAATGTTTGGGGCATTCACTGGTAGCTTCTCATCCCTCTGTACCTCTTTTAATGGGGAGATACTTGAAAGAGGCATTAAGGGGGAATGGGACAGGAATCAGGGGTTGAGGAACAGTGGGCAGTATTTAAAATGGGGATTATAAGAACAACAGAATTATGCATTAAGCAGGTTAGCAAGAGGAAAAGGAAGAGGAGACCATTATGGTTTTCCAAAGAGGTAGCAAAGAAAGTGAAAGCCAAAAAGATTGCATTCAGGCAATACAAAAAGACACAGGCAGAAGGGGATAGGGAGAAGTACCAGGAGAAGCAAAGGAAGGCAGGGAAGTCAGTAAGGGAAGCCAAAGCTCAGAAGAACACATTGCAAAATCAGTGGGTAAAGGGGACAAAACCTTTTACAGGTACATAAGTGAAAAAAGAAAGACAAAGGAGGGAAGTGAGACTGAAGGGGGAGGATGGGAGCCACGTGGAGGATGACAACAGTAAAGCTGACATATTGACCAGGTATTTCTGCTCAGTCCTTACTGAGAAGAGGGGGTAATGGGTCTGAAGGGAGTACAAGGGGTGAGAATGGTGCAGAAATGGACAAGTCCATTTACACGAGAAAGGGTCCTGAAGGAACTGGAAGTAATAAGAGTTGATAAAGCAATGGGGCCAGACGGGGTGCACCCCAGGGTCCTTAAAGAACTAAGATAGGTGGTGGCTGAACCTCTGGCTATCCTGTTTAGCCGATCACTGGAAACAGGGAGGTACCCAAAGACTGGAGGACGCAGATGTAGTCCCCTTATACAAAAGTGGGAACAAAGAGGAAGCAGGAACTACAGACCAGTCAGCCTCACACTCGGTAGTGGGGGAAGATCATGGAAGCACTACTGAAGGAGAGATTGGTGGAACATCTGGTTGTCAATGGACTACAGGACCTAAGGCAGCATGGTTTCACCAGGGGAGGTCATGTCAGACCAACCTCGCTGAATTTTTGACTGGGTGACTAGGGAGGTGGATCAGGGAGGGCAGTGGACATGGCCTATCTGGACTCAGCAAGGCCTTTGACACTGTGCCACATAGAAGACTATTACACAAACTGGGAAATATGGTGTGGGCAGGACAGTAGTGTGGTGGGTAGGTAACTGGCTGGGTGGCAGGACACAGAGGGTGGTGGTAAATGGCTGTCACTCCACAGAGGGAAGAGTGACCAGTGGGGTACCACAGGGATCAGTGCTGGGACGGTCCTATTCAACATCTTCATCAGTGACATTAAGCAGGATCTAGAAGGCAGAATTTCACTGTTCGCTGATGACACAAAGCTCTGTAACAGAGTAGACACACCAGAGGGTGTAGACAGAATGAGAAGTGACCTGCAGAAACTTGAAGAATGGTCAAGGGTTTGGCAGTTGAAATTCAATGCAAAGAATTGCAAGATAATGCATATGGGACACAAAACCCTGGAACAATATATCAGTTGGGGGTGAGGATATAGCATGCACCAAGCAGGAAAGGATCTTGGGGTTATCATCTCTGATGATCTCAAGGTAGAAACAGTGTGACAAGGCAGCAGGTAAAGCAAATAGGATGCTGGGATGTATAGGCAGGGGCATCACCAGCAGGAAAGGAGGTCATAATTCCGCTATACAAGACACTAGTGAGGCCCCACCTGAGTACAGTGTACAGTTCTGGAGACGTACCTAACGTAAGGACATAGACGGGGTAGAGAAGGTTCAGAGGAGGGCAACAAAGATGGTGCATGGATTGCATCACAAGTCCTATGAAGACAGGTTGAAGGAACTGAACATGTACTCCCTGGAGAGAGGAGGAGAGAGGGATATGATAGACATATACAAGTATCTTACAGGGAGGAACAGGGTGCAGGAAAACACTATTTTCAAGCGAAAAGATGTTCCAGGACTAGAGGGCATGGGATGAAGTTGGAGGAGAGACGATTCAGAGGAAACCTGAGAAAGAATTTCTTCACAGAACGGGTGGTGGACAAGTGGAACACCCTGCCAGAGGAAGTGGTGGGGGCTGAAACAATCACAGGATTTAAGAATGCATGGGATAGACATAAAGGAATTCTAGAGGTCAGGGGTAAAGGGAAACAGACTTCTAGGAAAACAAACTGAACTTACAAGCTCAAATGGGCAGACTGGGTGGGCCACAGTCCCTTATCTGCTGACACTGTCTATGTATCTATGTAACACTTAAATTAACATTTTAAAACCAATCACCAAAAAGCATGTAAATATGGATTTACCATTCTTCTCATTATTATTGCTGTATATATCGCTATTTAGAAAAATGCAAATAGTCATGTAAATTACAAAGTTCTGACAGCAATGACTGTATGATTTGTATAATCCTTTATAGTTAGCACATGTGAGTGGGGGCACGCATAGACACAAGAACCGCCAGCCCTGCTCCACCCACCCAGCACTAAGACAACCCCCCTCCCCCCGGACTTCGGTGCTACCACCAGACTTCCATCAGGAGGCAGCCAAGAGCCGGGAAGGCTCACCTCTCCAATTCAGGGAATGAAGAGCTGCCTGCTGGCAGCTTAATCCCGCCTCCCCGAGCTCATTCCTGAAGCAGAGTCGCTGGTGTGGAAGAGGCAAGGCATTTTGCAGCACCTCTGCCCTCTGCACCACTGGTCCTGCTCTGCTTTAGGTTATTTCTGATCAACACTCTAAACTCACTCTCCTGCTCCGTGCTCCTTGCCACCATACCATCAGTGCACTACACTGTTCCTGGATTTTCCCTTCCTGTGTGCATCACCTTGCACTATTGTTGGCGTTGAAGTTCAACTACCAAATGCTAGACCCACTGCTCTAGTCCTCTCACATTCTGTGTCGGTGTTGATCCGTTGTTCGCTGTCTACCCTGCCACGGAGCTTGGTTATCATCTGCAAAGAGGCTCATCTTTCCCATGAGCTGTGTATCCGCCCCCCCCCCCCAACAATTCCAAATCTGTACATGGAGTAGTCCTGCACTGCCAAGTTTCTATGCAGTCTTATTAAAGAATATTTAGAGGTATACTTCAATGCACTGGGAGATGAAAGTGGTCTTAGTTTGTATGCAGACTGCTTCTTCAAGGAAGACAAACAGACACACACACACACACACTTTCTCTGCCCTGATATGTCAGTTTGGCAATAGTGGTTAGAGCACCGGACTATGAACCAGGAGATCTCCGTCTAAACCTCGTTTATGCTTAGATGAGTAAATATATTAACAGTTAATGCAGATTTAGTAATATGGCAAATCAATCTTTTCCTGCTTGAACATAACAAAGGAAGACAATGCGTAACATTACCAGTCCCCACCTAAGACCATCAATGTGCTCAGAGGAAGGTGTATGTAAGGCTACTTTAGGGAATATGTCTTTCACTCTAACTACAGAGGTACGTAGGCAGGCAATTTATTCTTGTAAAGCACCCCTCCAGGAAGATACACAGGGATATCCCTCCCCTGAAAGCCAGCACCTCTCTCACTGTACCTCCCCATATACAAGTTATCATTTGATTCCTTCCCCACTGTTATCTCCCGCCGCCTCTCTACTATCCTACTTTCAACAATCTTATTCTTTTACTCTGCTGACTCTTGTACCTTTCCCATTCTGGGGGCCAAAACCTCAGCCAGTCAGTCTGCTTTCTCCTACAGCAACAACTTGATATATTTGCACGCCGAACCAGAGTCCAAAAGATGAGATGAAAAACAAACAAACATTTATTTAAAGTGCATACAAAAAGATGAGATTTGCACCTACTGTACATCTCTAAGCAGGACACACCAGACGTCGAACAAACCCACCCCAGCTTTCTTCCACAGACACTGCCTATGTTGGCCCTTTCTCCCCCATCCACTCTGCTTCCACCCCACCCTCCTTAAAGGCCCAACTTCAATCCCACAGTACCCATGTTTGCTCTTGCAGGCAACACTGCCCTCGTCCCACCTTCCAGGTCTATTTATTTGACCACTGCACCACCCTACAGTCCTACTGCCTGTATTACAAAACACTGCCACTCACTGTGTACGAATCTTCTACTCGCCCTTACCTCATTCTTCTTCCATATGTACGTGCCCCTCCTCAAGGACGCCTTTGGAAATTAGCCATTTGCTGCTTAGCAGGCCTTTCATGATAAACTTCTCTCAGTAAATAAATAATATAACAGAAACCACGTCATCCAGTAATGAATACAGAAACTGAAGTCCTTTCCAGAGCACAACTAGAAATGAGTCACTTCTAGTTCAGCGTGCCTTCCTGACCAAAAAGGTTAAATACACATATAAAAGATAATAAATCATACTTTTAATAGACAGAAAACCCAAGGCCATGACCAAAAAAAAAAAAAAAAAGTTGATCCTTGGAATTTCCTTCTTATTTTTGTGGTATTTTTGATCCCAATACCAATACCCCTTCCCCCCAGACAAAAAATACTCTGTATGTTTATTTTTGTTATCACAATCAATAAATACAAGCCCGTGAATGTGTGTGTGGTGGTGGTGGGGGGGAAGGAATATTCCACTTACCACTCCATGCAAATGCCTAGAAAAATATGAGGATTGAAGTATTCATTTTGTTCTGGCTTACTGAAATTATTCTAAAGAGTGTGTCATAACAGAAACAATAAGATGGATAATCACGTGACAAAAGCCAGGGTTCAACTAACAAGGCCTTTGTTAATCAAACCCTGGCTCTGATTTTCCAAATGTTCAGTTACATGGCTGGAAAAAAACGAGTCTGAAACAAGCATTTGTCAATGCCGAATGTTGTCTTGCTGGCACTGGCACGGTTAGAGAGATACATAATATGAATGGCAGTGTAGTATTGAACTGACGCCAACCCCACCCTGCAGAGACTGACGGGCACTGGGGTGTGCCTTTGGGTCATCAGCCATAACACACACACACACACACACTTTCACCTCACCCTACCCTGCAGACACCGACAAGTGTTGCCGTGTGCCTTGGGATCTTCGGGCCTTACGCTCACCCCATTCCATAAGAAAATACACAGAGATGGGTGCAGTATAGGAGAATGCGGTGAACTTTGGGGCTGGAAAGTCCAAGGCACACCTTGATGCTGGTCACTGGCTGCAGGGTGGGGCTGGGGGTGGAATGGCATGAACATTACAGCCGACAATCCAAAGTCACACCCTTGACGCCTGTCAGTCTCTACAGGGTGGGGCGTTACTGTAATGCCGTAGGCATTTGTTGGCATTTTCACTCCAAATTTTCAACATTGGCTTTTTTGTGACCCCGCCTCCTGAACAGTGGCACTATCAGTTCGTTAGCCAAAATGTGATTTTGCACAACAGCTGCGCCATTTGGCGCCACAGGTGTGAACACACATTTTGGACAGGATGTGAAAAAAAAAAGACAGCTGTACTGTTCATGGGGAGGTGTAAAAAAATGGCAATGTTGAAAATCTGGAGTGAAAATATAAAAAATTGGAGAAATCACGAACATGCACACAAACTGCGCAACACACAACCATAACGCAATTATTTGAGGGATTTTTTTTAATCAAAATTTCAACATAGGCATTTTGGGACCTCTGCTCATGAACAGTGGCACTGTGATTTTGTTAATCTGCCCTTAAAGTTGATTTCCCACAGCGATCGCGCCATATGTGCGAAAACACATTTCGGGCAGGATATGAAAAATGACAGCTGTACTGCTCATAAGGTGGTATTAAAAAATTGCAATATTGAAAATCTGGAGTGAAAATACGAAACATTGTCAATGTTATGAGGGTGCATGGAAACTGCGCAATGCACGCTCGTAACAGTCATTTTTTTAAATTTTTTCACCAAATTTGCAACATAGGCTTTTTGGGACCCCACCTCATGAACAGTGGCACTGTCGTTTTGTTAACTGGTCCCGAAACGTGATTTTGCGCAGTGACCGCAAAAATCACCTTTCAGGAACAAATAATGAGATGACAGTGCATGTGTTGATGAGGTGGGGTCCCGCACCCTATGTAAAAAAATTTGGAGCCAAAATTCTAAAAAAAAAAAAAAAAAAAAAAAAAAGGCAGAGATAGCCACCTATATTGAACCCCCCCAACTGATGCCATTATACAGTTTACTGGCATTTCTTCATGTTGCAGTTCGGCTTTGAAGAGTCCAGATGTGTTCCCACTCCAGTGAAGATGCAGCACCGGACCTCTGAAGATAAATACATGAGGTGTGGGGAAGTTGGGTGGTGCGAGCTGGGGGGGCAACACTTGACGAGGGATTTTTTTTCCAGGTTAAAAAACAAAACGGACATAGTGAGGTTTGTTATGCACACTGGGGTGGGCTCACAATGTGGGGTGGGGGACATGCCGAGCAATGGGGTAGGAGAACATGCCAACACAGTCGGCTCTGTGTGAGCAGCACACTGGGGTGGGCTCCCAGTGAGCCACACAATGTGGGGAGGGGACGCCAACACGAGACTGCACCCTCGCTGTTGGCTTTCCTTGGAGATTGTGTGGTGGCGGTAGGAGCCGCTACCATGTCTACTGAAATGTTTCACCAGGAAAGGCACGTACAGGAGGCGTGTCATCTCTGCCACTGCATGACAAGCTTGTCTCAGATTGCAGCTGCACATTTCTTTCAAGTTGGTGCCACTTTACATATTTCTTGTGTCAGCGCTAGCATGCTGGCTAATTGTGGAATGAGGGACGCACCTACTAAAGCATGCCCTGCATTCGCCAACACTGACACCTCTCACGGTGCTGTAACTACCAGAAGATGCTGCTTGCACTTGTGCAAGGCAACATAAAAATCACACTCTACAGCCCTGCACGGAGCGCTCCCTGCACTCTCCCTCTCTAGTTACATCACAAAACACGGGAGCATCAGGGCAGAGTTGGCAATAAGGAAGTGGAAGGGACTGCATGATGGGGGGGGGGGGTATTCCAAAAAAAAATTCTTACAGAGCCGCAGTGGAGCACCCATGGAGGTAAGGGAACTTACTCTCATCATTCAGCAACACTGAGCTAGGTGCTCCTTCAACATACAAGTCAGAAGCACGGAATTTCCTTTTTTAAAAGATTTTTGCTGAAGCACATGGTGGCAGAAGTAGTTTTTCCCCACTAATCAACCCTCCAACTTTTGCCTTATCCTCCTGCCCAACCCAAACAAAGGGGCTGCAACTGCTGCCTCCTTCCTCCTACCAAACGGATGGGAGCAAATGTCTTTGCAGTTAACACAAACACTGCTCTGTGATTGGGGGAGTATGTGCAGCCCCCCCAAGCCAAGCACTCCTCCATGTTCTGTCCTGTCCACTCTCTATTTGGGACAATGCATTCTGATTTACAGCCCCTGTTGGGAATCAAACCAGGGACAGCAAATCTCAAAGGCAGAAGCTCTAACCATTCAGCTAAAGTGAAATTCTGCCTGGCCGCTGAGCAGACCTTGAAGACATCTCTGTAAAGAGGACAGGCTGAATTCACACATGCAACAGCCCAGAAGTTTGTCTGCCTGCTTAGTACCAGATCTGTTCAGAGATTAAGAGACTCTCACTTCTATCAAAGCATGATGGGATAGTGATCTTTTGTAAGAAATGTTGGGAAACAGCCCATTCCCAGACGAGATACACAAAGACTTCCCCTGGACTGCAAGCTAAAAGAGGTCAGGCTGCTTAACACAGAGAGACTCCTTTTTAAATGCACTAACACCCAACTGTGCACCAGAAGGAAGAGAAACCTGGTAATGAAACAAAGTGACAAAAGTGAGTAGGATCACTGTGACGCGTCAGCCTGGGAGAGGGGTGCAAATTCATTCCCTGTAGACTTGAATCCTGACAAATCACACTGAGTGCTGCTCAGAATAATGCATGCATAGCGCGCCCACACGTGCACTCACATAGCATCATTTAAATGCTTTGGAGGACTTTCCACAGACTCAGTCAAGTGTGTCTCTCCTATTCTAAACTCCATATGGCTACAGGTCCCTACTCCAGATTTAAGAAGCAGTTCAGTAAGGAATAAGACATAACAGGGCTTGTATGGGTGCATTGTAAGGCACAGGGTCCTGGTGCCAAGTGCCTTCAGCCTCGTGCCCAATTACGCCCCTAGGAGTGCTGTTATCACACCGTAATGCACACATTTCAATGTGTCTTATTGCGCTTATAAAATGTTCCTTTATTTTAGGAGCAGTTTTTTTTATTTTTAAATAAGTAAAAATATAAGTGATTCTGTGCTTTTAACATAAAATAGTCCTTCCGCCTATTGGTTCTAGATTAAAGTAGTACTATACAGTGTGTGCCTCCCTGCCCACTTAAGCTTCATATTTCCCTGCCAGCCACAATTCACAAATGCTGTTTTTCTCATTGTAAGTATGACACATAGCCCCCTTATTTTATTTCATTCTCCTCACTCTGTAGACAAAACTAAAAGGAAGCCATAACAGAGGTTTCTCAGTTCCCCAATGCTGCAAGCATTAGCATGGTTCAAAACTGCCACACTCACTGACAGCATCATGAACTGCTCGCTCTGTCCTAAAAGATAAACAGCAGGGTGAGTCATTTCCACCTTTTCTCTTTGTTTATATAGTATTATTGCTTGCTTACTTTTTTTGTCCCCCCTGTTTCCCCACATTCAAGAAATGGAAGGTTTATCATGGAATGTTTACCATGGAATACAGGGATTCAAAATTCTGCTCAGTTCTACTAGCAGAATGTTCCTCTACTAACATACTGTGCACACAGACAACAAAGGCCTGTTTTAGAGCCAGAGACTCAATTATCTCACTTGTCAGGGAAAGCAGAAGAGATTTCCCTGATGAGCAGGATAAGATAGAAGGGGGATTTGTCACTGTTAGCAACAGTTGTTATGAAAACTATAAACAATACTTATTGTTTCTAATTTGTTTGTGTGTGTAAGGAGAGTGTGACAGTCTGGTAAACAACATTTAATTAATTTGTTTTATTTTATATTCAAGATAATTTTACTTTTAGAGCCCAGTTGAAGGTTACTGTAGAGTAAATGTAGTGGCCATGTTTGTGGTGGAAGATCAGTTCTGGTGATAGGGAGACTGATGGAAAATAGTTCTGGTTGTAGGAGGACTGATCTGCTCATTGTGTAATGTGGTTTAGGACCAGGATGACTGCGCATACATGGAGAATTAATGTACAGTCAGCTGATCCGTCTTGGCCAATGAGATTTCCAGATTTTTTCTTGCCATTTTATAACCCCAAACAGCTGACGCCCTGGAGCGTCTTACTGCACTTATAAAAAAGGCAAACTGAGAAACAATTTAAAATACAAATACCAACTTTATAGTAATTAACAGGGTGTTTTTCTTTTGTTACTAACAACTACTAAAACATAGTCCCTCCCCATCTGTCAATCATCTGTTTCTATACACATTACACAGATGGAATGTTTATCAAAGGATTGAAACTTCTGCAGAATTCCTCTGGCAACCCCCCACCCCCACCGTAAAACACACACACAAAGACCTTATATGGATCCAAGGTCTTAATTTCATCTGTAGCAGGGTAAGCAGCAGAGGCTGCCCTGGTAAGTATAGGAGGGTATTTTTTATGATTGCCAAGGAAACACTAGAAATTAAAACCGTGAATTGTACTCAATTGTTTTTTTTTTTTTTTTGTAATTTGTGTGTGTAAGAAGGTGATCGAGACAGGAAACATTTGTAAGCATTGTATTTATGAGTTTTGCCATAGAAAATGCTTCTTTTTTCCATCACAAGACATCATGGGATGATTTATGAAGTTCACATTTCAGTACATTACCGGCAATCATACTTTGCAGACATGAGGGAACTTTACAATACAAGTGCAACAAATTAATAACTAACTCTGCTGGTCTTCACTGTGCACAATCCTATGGCACTAACTCATCTGGAAAGAAAGCAGTGAATAACTCTAAACAGCCCTGCATAAGGCCAGACAGAGAGTTTTAGTTTTTAGGGCCTTGTCGAAGGTTTTTAGCGAGTAAAGGTGACAGCCATGTTTGTGATGGCAATCAGCGATGAGCAAAGTGGGCCATGAATATTGTATGCGAGTTGCTGAAATTCCAAATTACACTGCCTGAATTTCTCCCAGCATGTTCATTTCAGGGGGATTAAGGGCTAGGGAACATATTTAGCCAATCAGGAAACAGGAAATGTCCAAATCATTTTATAATGTTAGGTGTCACACTCACAGAGAGCTCTCAGGCCTCACTCTGCCAGACGGCCCCTGAACAGAACACCGGATTAGTTGTCAGGAGGAACACTAGCAGCTCCAAGTGCCTTGCCACAATGGACAAGTCATGGGAGACAAGCTAAGTAAGGAAAATTGTATTGAAGGAGCGGGGAGCTGGCTGTTCATCTGATAAGAGGGAGAGGAAAAGAGAAACAGGCTAAGGGGGGAGGGGAAGAAGGGAGATAGAGAACAGCAGCAGGCATCATGGAATGTCCAAGACACACAGGGAATAATAGTTACCTACCATTAACAGTAAAATCTTGAGTGTCAGTGGCTCAGCAGGTAGCACATTCGCCTCAGAGGCCGGAAGATCGGAAGGTGGTGGGTTCTTGTCACACACCAGGAACATTGGATAAATACCAATATTGACACAGTAGTGCATCAAGAGGGGGGGTGCTGCACTCCTGAGGCGCAGTCTTTTGGATGGGATGTTAAACCGAGGTCCCACCTGGTGGTTGTTCAGGTGGACGTCAAAAGATCCCATGGTACTTCTCGATAAGAGTAGGGTAACTTCCCCGGTGTCCTGGCCAAACATCCCCATTCACTAAAAATACCACCAACAGCTTAATCTGGTCCTGCAAGTCAGTTTACATCCATACAAATATTCCCCATCCCTTAGCCCCCAGTCGCACCTGGAAACGAGCCACAGCTCAGTGTGCCCCTCACGGCCACAAACTTTCAAATAAATTTCAAATAGAAAGAATCTCCTCCACTGAGCCACACCATGGAATTGTAAGCCATCTGCATCAGGACCACCTGGAAAGTTTCACAGGCTGGGGCTGCCCAAGTCGACGTGCCTTGTTGGCACCTACATATAACGTGGGTGTCCCCATCATGCCTCAGGTCCCTGCTGGAGACAAGCTCAGAGGATCATCAGACCAGCAAGGACCAAAGCTACCAGGACCATGCCAGATGCTCAAGAGAGGATATAGAAACCTGCATATGGATGTCGTGCAAGGCATCAGAAGAGAAGCAGCTAGCGAGAGCAGGTAATATAGTTAACCACCTGACAAGTTTGGAAGGCGGAAGGGAGAGCTGTGGCTTAATGAAGGAGAGTCTGGCAAAGATCTACTGTTACAGTAGGTAACTATTCTTCTTCGAGGATATCTCCCTCCATTCAGCCGCATCATGGAATGATTCCCAAGCAGTACCAAACACTGAGGGAGGACAGCAGCACCTAATGATCCTGAGTTAAGAGCCCTTGCAGAACAATGAGGCTGAAGCCAGCACATCTACTCAAGACGATGATCAGACTGTAGTGTTTAGAGAATGTATGACCAGTAATATAGGTGGGAGCAACACAAATGTTGGCAGTGGACACTTTCTGAAAACAAGTCACCGAGGTAGCCACCCCACTGGTGGAATGAGCACAAACAGGACCAGGAAACCACTTCTGGTAACAAAATGTAATACAACTGGTCAGCCATTTGGACAATCCCTCTTTAGTAACTGGGGAGCCCACCATTCGGGGGTAACAGCAACGAGCAGATGAGAAGATTTTCTACAATCCTTTGTGTGATCCGGGTACCAATGCAGCATCCTACAGATGTCAAGCATATATAAATGACGCTCCCCATCATCTATGGGACATCCAGCGTAAACTGGAAAGTCTACAGTCTGATTCAATGTTCTTTCAGACACAGCCTTCTGAAGAAAATGACTGGTACATAAAGTAACCTTATCCTTATGCAAAATAAAACAGAGAATATGCAACCAGAGCATGCATCGCCGAGATGAGTCTAGCAGATGTTATCACCACTAGAAACAGTGTCTTCAGATAGAGGAAGCACAGCTCACAAGTGGCCAGAGGCTCAAAGGAAGGTGTAGTGAGGGTCTCTAGGACCAAATTAAATTCCTGCACTGGAACTGTATCTTGGACCGAGGAGCGCAGAAGGGTACCCCTTTGAAATCTTCAATTGGTCCACAGTCTTGCTCCCTGTAAGAGTCAATGCAACAGTCATGTGCACCTTTACAGAGGAATATCCAAGTCCAGAGTCCTTAGGGTACAATAAGTAGTTTGGCACTTTAGGAACTGGACACATGTAGGGATCCAGTGCATGCAGGATACACCACATAGTAAAACATTTGAATTTTTGTGAACAAGTGTATTGGGTAGATATCTTTATAGCTGCCAGTAGAACATCAACCACCACAGGAGACACCCCCGAAGTCCTCAGAAGCCATGCATGGAGGTGCAGAGAGTGAACACCCGGGTGCACCAGAGAACCCTGCTCTTGTGTCAGAAGATCCACTCTTAGCAGGAGTGGGACAGGAGGTTCCACTGCCAACTGCTGGAGAAGTGGAAACCTAATGTGTCTGGGCCAATAAGGTGCCACCAGAATCAGGGTGGGATTCCCAGCCCATAGCTTGACCAGAACCCTCTGTATTAGAGGGAATGGGAGAATAGTATACAGAAACTTCCCTTTCCAAGAGAGGGATGATGCGTCTCACCCAAAAACTCCAGGCCCTGGAGTAAGTAAGCAGAAACACAGCAGTTTTGAGCTGTATAGAGATGCATGTAGCCTCTGGAAGGGGGTAAGGACAGATTAACTCACTGACCAGTATGCCCAACTGGTCAAACTGCCAGGTCCTAAACAGTGTGTATGCAATGGCCTCCTCAGATGGAGCCTTTAAAAAAAAAAAACAAAAAAAAAAAAAAAACAGCCAACTGTCCATGTAAAAGGAAGACATACAGACCCTCCTCTGAGGAGGGCTTCTGCAACCAAAGCAAATACTTTGCTATAGACATGCAGTGCAGAGCACAACCTAAAAGGCAAAAACCAATTAGTAGTGCGAGCTCTGAAGCATGAAACGGTATTTATGCGGTGGCTTTCCGGTTAACATGAAGGTATGCATCAGGTCATGTCTCAATGCAACCATCCAGTCCCATTGTAATAACGGGAAGCAGAGACTACAGGGAGACTATTCAGAACTTTCTGTATTTAAAGATCTCTTACATGGATGATATCCGGGTGTAAGGATAAATTGTACGAAGCTAGACTGAAAACACTAGCTCTACTGTCACTGGGTAGTAGGCGAAATGGGGGGGTCTTTTGCTACTGTACATACAAGATATTAAAACAGGAATCCTTAAGAAATGAATTCGGATTAGAATATTAAAAAATGTATATACAGTTTGAGAGGACACGACTGGCAGATAAGAGAAAGGTGTAAAACAAAATGTAAGGAAGTATAGTTTTAAGTGTAGATGGTTAAATTATGGAATAAACTACCAATCCATGTAGTGCAGGCGGAAAATTTCCAATCGTTTAAAATTAGGTTAGATAGATATTTCATGGTTGGTAAATCCTGTTACCTCCACTGAAATGGTGGGGACAGCCTTCATGGGCCTTCAGCCTTTTGGTTGTCTTAAAACCTCCAGTAAAATGAACAGGATCAGACCCGGTAGGTCTAGTACTGGCCTTTAATCCCCAGTCCACTTGGGAACCAGAAAGTACTGGGAGTAAAAGCCTTGATTTATTTCTGCACCCAGGACTAATTCCACAGCTCTGTTATGGAGGAGGGCTATGAACCTCCTAGAGCAAAAGGGCAGGATGTTCCCGAGGGTATCAATTTGGCAACAGGGGAGGGCGATAACAAGAGTATCAGTAAGGAGCTCCAGGGCCTGTCGGTGCTGAAAAACTCCAGAACCCAAGCATCTGTAGTTATCTCCTGCCACTTTGGTAGAAAGAGGGAGCTACAGCCTTCTACCAGAACATCAAGGCAGTGAGGCTGGAGGAACAGGAGGGGGAGTCAGAAGGCACTGGGGGCAGCATGGGCGCTGGTAACTGTCTGACCCATTTCTATACATTTTGCATTGTTTTTCCAGTTTTCTCCCCGTAACCTGTCCCCGTACCTTGGATGCACGTGCACATGTGGAGGCACGCACACGCCGTGTCTCTAGGTGCCCTCTCACTGCGTGTCACCCACTCACCCTACGCTGACCACTGGTCCTCCACCCAGTGGCAGCGGGACTATGAGGAAGGTTGGCAACCTCCCTGGGAGAGGAGAGCTGCCTTCCGGCTTCTCAATCTTGCTCCCCCCTCCCCTCCATGCCGGCTCCCTGATGACCAGAGTCTGTTCCCGAACCCAGGTTGCTGGTGTGGGACAAGGTAAGGTTTCCAGCGCCTCAGTCCTCTGCGCCACCGGGCCAGCTTGGCTGACCTATTTAAAGTGCCTGGTATAGGCACAAGTTTGTGACCTTGAACATGGAGGACAGATCTCTGGGAGCCAAGGCCAGAACCTCTTGAGTAACCGTGGCCTGTAGGGGCATAGAGCCTGTGAAAAGAACCATGACCCCAGCCTTGGGCTTTGGGGTTCAAAGTATGCAGTGATCTGAGAGTCGGTTCTAGAAGTTTGCAGATCTCTCAAAGCATGTTTAATGGCATTGACAAATAGTTGCTTACCCATGAAACAGGGGTCGAAACTGGCACCGGCCCGCTAGCCAAATGCTGGTAGGTTTTATATTGGGCTAGTAAGATTTTCATTTAACTAGCCCTGCGGGCTTGTACTGGAAAACGAAGTCAGGAGTGGTGGTGGAGGCAAATCCCTGAAGCAGCAGCCCTGGCCACAGGCCCGGAGGCATCACAGTCTGATCTGAGTAGGTATTTACCAGCTTCCTGCCCATTAGCTACTGTTAGCTGAGCCAGTATTTTTCCTGACACTGGCAATTTTTTCAGCCAGAATGGCCACTGTCTTCCAAAGGCAATTCTAATATTTAAAGGAATACTACTAGCTGCGGTGAAGCCCCGACTGCTGCACAGATCGGGATATCACCTCAAAGATCTCCCTGTGGGCACCTTATTAAATCAGGGGTTAATTTTACCCGATCACTCATAAAAACTCCCCCATCCTCCGGTGCAGCCAGCATGTTAAAACATGGCTCTCCTCACCCCCCCGGATCACGCTGGAAACACCGCGATGATATGATGCGGCTCTGCCCCTTCCTGTTCTTTGCCCATATGTATGGAGATTTTAAAATATTGGTATTTCCCATGCCCAGCACTGTTTTGACAAAATTTGCCTAAATGTCATGTGTATGTATGGATCTGACCATGTTTTGATGGCCATGTATTGTGAATTGCTCTCCTGCTTGTCCCATGCACCCCTCCCCAAAATCACAACTGAAACAAGATCTTCCTGGACTCTGCTTGCACAATTAGTAAAACAGGTTTCAAATCAATACTAAACACGTTAATGGAAGATTCAAGAGAGTAGAGACAAAACCAGTATCCAGGATGCCCGTACCCTTCCTAAAGGCTTCCCATCAATTTAAGTAATTGACGACTCTAATGCAGACAAATCTTCAAAACAAATAAATAATGGTGGGCACTCTCCATTATCGCTCCCAATGCCAAGGTGCAGACACAAATTCCAAGGCATCTGGCAGAAACCCAAGCAGACACTTTATATATTATGGACAGAAGAAAAAGGCAGCACCGGTTTTACAAAGACTCAATTTTTATAAGACACAGCAAACACTCTGAGAAGGGAAATACTGCAGCAAAACTGAGGTCTGCTGTGCAATATCACAGAACTGCTAATGTATACAGGGACAGGTTGCCATATGGGAATGAACACAGCATACTGGACTTGAAAAAGTGGTGCAGCTGGCCACGAAACATGGCAGTCTAAATTCTGTGGCTAGTGATGAATTAAATTTACATTATGGATTTTCTGTCATGGAGAGTGCCCCCTTCCTTTGCATGTTTTGCAGATTCAAGAGGATATCATAGCCATGGTCCACTTTTCTCACATTCACGAGCTGCGTCAGCTGCAGTGATAGCTTACTCATCCTCATCCAAAAAAAGGACGCTCTGAAAATTGGGGTACACCTTTCAAGTGTGGTATCTGGTTACAGTAGATAAGGGGTCCCCATCACCATGCAGAGTTCGGGCACAGTTCAAGCTTTGTGTATTGCAAGCAGCCAGAATCCGTGGCCCTCCAAGCAACCAGAATCCGTGGCCCTCCAAGCAGCTGCAAATGAAGGGCCTCCCTTCCTGGGGCCTAGGATTTTAATTAGGGAGTTCTGGTCTATAATCAGTGTGAATCTTCTATCATAAAGGTATTCCTGAGATTTCACCCCCAAAATTATTCCTAAATCCTCCTGACACGTTTAATCTGTAAGTAATTTAAATGATAAAAAATGTCTGAATTTGCAGGACAGGGATGTTGAGTCTTTAAGAGATTCTAGGCATTACAAATGTTTTGCTGTTTATTTAGGAAGAAGCATGCATTTTAACAACTCCAGTTACCCAACTGTAACCTGTGAAATCTCTTCATGACAAACAGAACAACAGAGGAGCGGTGACATACAACAAAGCTGTGTTCCCATTGAGGGAACCTTTTACATCATAAACCCTGAGAGCAACGCCCGAGTAATCAAAAGAATAACAATACATGACCAACGATCTGCAAAAAGGCTGTGCTGCAAATCAGGGGATGCTTGTGACATCATAACACACGAGAGAGAAGCTCAAGTAATCAGAATAATAGATGGGCAACAACAAATGGACTATGATGCACAAGGGTTTGTTCCCATTGTGGGCAACCTTGTGACAGTATAAACCATAACGGCAAAGACTGAGTAATTAATACAATAACAACAACAGGTGTACAACAAGGCTGCGTGCCTATCGAGGGAATCTTTGTGACATCATAAATCATGAGAGCGACGATGGAGTAAAAAAAAAGATAGACCAACAGGCAATGATCTAGAACAAGGCAGTGTTCCCATCGAGGGGAACCTTGTGACATCATAAACCATGAGCCAGACGATGAGTAAAAAATGGACTAATAGACAAGCAATGATCTACAACAAGGCAGTGTTCCCATCGGGGGAATCCTTGTGACATCATAAGCCAAGTGAGAGTGAAGAGCAGATAAGATCCCAGATGGGTAACAAACGATGTGCAACAAGCCCGCGGTCCCACAGAGGGGATCCTCGTGACATCGTAAACCATGAGAGCGAAGTCTTGAGTAAATCAATTAAATAACAGAAGGGTAACAATGTGAAACAAGGCTCTGTTCCCATCAAAGGAACCCTGTGAAATCATAAACCACGTGAGCAAATCTTGAATAATCAATAGCATAACAGATGGACTACGGTGCACAACAAGGGCCCTCCCACCCGAAGGGAACCCTGTGACATCATAAACCATGAAAGTGAAAATCAGGTGATCTATGATGTTACAGGGATCCACGAGATGGGAATTCAGCCTACTCACGCATTAGAAAACGGGCTTAAGTTTTCCCAGACTGACTGGCTGAGCTCCTTGGCAAGGTGGGCATCTATCAGACAACACAGCCCTGGTAAAACACGTACCAGTGCCAATTGCTTTAGCATGTATATCACTGTGTCAAACCAGTTTTACAAACTGAAAAGCTGTCACTTTTTTCCTCCTCATTAAGCCCCGCTTACCTTGTACAACAGCAGTGACCCTAACCTCCTCCACAACCAACAGAAATAAATTTACAGTAACCAAAATGTAATTTTAAACTAAATTTTTACACGCATTTTCATTTTAGTTTCAAAAACTGCACCGCTACAGTCGTTCTTTCATGCGTGGTATTCCCGTTCAGCCCCTGGCTCTTTTCTATGCTTTTGTAACAAAACCAGCTGAACGCAACCGCTCTTTTATTTTGCATTAAAGTAAGTGCCATTTCTCAATACCGCTCCATCTGGTTCAAACACCGGATCCTATTTGCCAACTACATGCCTGCTAGCCGTGGCAACAACTATCCCAAAAGCCCACAATACATCTCCATCTGCAAGCGTGGAAACAAAGAAAGTATCGTGGTCACATCCTAGAGTTAGCAGTACATGCGGTAACACAGTGGGGTGGAGGGTGAGGACTTAAAACAGAGCGGGGGTAGCATAACAGGAACTGAGGGCTTCCTGCCAACAAACCTCTAAACATACATGAGCAGGGGCAAGGTTCAGAACACAAATGGGGGAAAAATACTGCAGTGCCCTCTACTGGCAGGTATACTAGTACAGTGACTACTTTATCAGAAACTGACTAAAAATTGAATTTTTACTCATTTTTAATGCCATTAATATTTTTTTAAATCCTATGGGAAATGACACATGTAGCCCAGTTTCGAAGCACAATACTACCCTCCAGCGTGGGTTTTATGGGCTATACCGACAGATTCAGGGCTATAAGGCCTTCTGCCACTCACATTCCTGGGCAGTCCAGTATAGCCCAAAACCATGCATGCTGTGTTTGCTTGTCTGATCATTTTTTTAATTTTTAACTCAGTGCTTGAAATAAATGTTATTCTGCCCTGTTTCGCATATCAGATTTTATACCAGACTCAGATGAAATATGCAAAATTTGGGATTTTGGAATTCTGTCTTCCACACCAGTTTTTCTTTTTCTTAATTTCTACTTCAGACAGTGTAGGGCTAGTCACTTTAACAAAGAGAAAGGGAGGAAAAAACACTAACTGACCTTTAACTGGCTAGATTTACAATGCTCTCCGTTTTGTCAGTTTCACTCTATGAAACTGACAGTTTGGTTTGAATGTTCATGTAACTGCAATTAACATCAGATTTCATGATGCTCGGATAACCCATGGAGCTTCCCCGACCCCCTTGGTTTTCATGATTTTAGCCAGAGCAGATATAAAACAGCAGCAGCTGAGCACCAGGTTTAAGAGATGCATGCCGTTCTGGAGCACAGCAGTCAGAAAATGTATCTGTCCTCTCTGACAGCAGTTACCTGGATATCAGTTTATCAGAACAATGATGAAGATACTTTATTATCCAGGCCAAAATGTTTTTATCTGGCAACATCCGAGCAAGAGTTATTGTACAACAGCATCCAGATATCAGAGCAATGGCACAACAACCTCCAGATGTCGGAATGATGGTACACCTTCATCCTGATGTTGCAATGACGGGACACCATGGTGGAACTGTGCCCAGCCAATGATGTCCCGGTTTGCCCTATGGGAAATGTGACCAGCTGGCAGACACTATGCAGCAGTGGTTCCCTGTCATAATAGCGATCGCAAAACAGCGATCGCTATTATGGAGAGTGAATATCGCCGAAAAGCAAATCGGCGATACATACTTCAAGGAGACCCAACATCTGGATTAAAAAAAAGTGTTTTTGCGCCAGGAGTTTTTGGGGGGATGCACCCCCTGAATTGAGATCCTCAACTCAGGGGGTGCATGTCAGGAGGGGCAAATGCGGAAGTTGGCAATATAAGTGCCGAGCTTGTGGCTACGGCAAAATGTACACGCTCCAGGTCCCGAACCCAGTACCTGCTGTGCCAGAGCTAGCCACCCACACCACCTTGCCACATGGCTAGCTCGGCGGCGGCAGCAGGTACACCAGTGCCTGAAAACCCCTTCCCTATCCCTCCCCTTCCCCCCCTTCTGCTCATCCTTCCCCATGGCTGCTATCCCATACCCTCGCTATTCTGCAAGGTAGCGCAGAATAACAGCGCCCAAAATGCATCGCTGTTTTTGTAGTCACTCATTTTGGGTCGCTATTATCACATGATACCTTTTCCACGACCACAATTCACAACAGCCTGCCTCACTTCAAAGCTGGTCAAACTTGTCAACTGCATTGACAGTCTGGGAAGGATACCTCACCCTGGGGAGAGAAGGTTAGCCATATGGCACTGAAGCAGCAGTCTGGACCTCCCAAACCCAGCTGAAGCAGGGTGGCTGCACCTTTGCCCATTTCTCATCAAAACACCAGTCTCCTTAACTATGTATACTGACTTTCAATGACAAAATGGGACTTCCAGTGACTTGACTTTTAGAAATCAAGATTTCCAAAACTAAAGAGGCTGGCAGTATAGTCTAAAGGTTAGAGTAATGAGCTGTGAATGAGCCTGGTACATTCAGCAGACCTGGGTTTGATATCTACAACCTCCACTTGCATTCTGAGTGACCCTGAGCAAGTCACAGTGACCTCTCCTGTGCTCCCAGGTCACCCCTGAAACAGGCATTGTGCTTTGCATAGTGAGCCTTACCCAGTTACCAAACAAAGATATACAAAAAAAAAAAAAATCTTCCAGAATAAAAAGGGGACTGAGGCGCTGGACGCCTCACCTCATGGCACGCCGGCGACCCAGGTTCGGAAATAAGCCCCGGCCATCGGAGGTCGGGGGGAGGGCGGAACTGGATGGAGATGCCGACAGGCAAGCTCTCCTCTCCGCTGAGGTGCAAGGGGCTTCCTCCAACTGATGGCTGCCACCTGGTGGAGGCTGGGGGCAGCACTAGCCACGAGGAGCCAGGTGCTAGGCCTGGGGTGGGAGGAAAGGGGTCGTTACCGGGGCCGTGGGACTAATGCATACCTCCCCACACATGCGTACCCACTCCTGGGGCAAAAAAAAACAAGGAAAAGCCGGGCGGCAGAGGTCTCGACTCCCTTGCAGGCTCAGCCTGGGCTTGTATGTGAGCAAGCCCCAGTAATTCCGGTGATGGAGCTTGGGGGCAACAAACAAATGTTAAATGATTAAAAAAAAAAAAAAGGGTCCAAGGCACACCTCAATGCCTGTCACTGGCTGCAGGGTGGGGGTGGAATGGTGTGAGCATTACAGCCGACAATCCTAAGTCACACCCCTGATACCTGTCAGTCTCTACAGGGTGGGGCGTTACAGTTGGAAACGCTAACGCCCCGGGCGTTTGTTGGTATTTTCAGTCCAAAGTTTCAATATGGGCTTGTGACCCCACCTCATGAATACTGGCACTATCAGTTAGTTAGCGGAAAGGTGACCTTGCACAGCGACTCCGTCATTTGGCGCCACAGGCGTGAAAACACATTTCAGGCAGTGTGTGAAAAATGACAGCTGTACTGTTCATAAGGAAGTGTAAAAAATGGCAGTGTTGAAAATCTGGAGTGAAAATTGGAAAAATTGTCGAAGTTATGAACGTGCATGGAAAC
Organism: Neoceratodus forsteri; assembly: GCA_016271365.2. Lineage (NCBI taxonomy): Eukaryota > Metazoa > Chordata > Ceratodontiformes > Ceratodontidae > Neoceratodus > Neoceratodus forsteri. The sequence continues at coordinate 66,596,441 of JADMNL010000035.1, forward strand.
TACGCAACGAACACTCATTAAGAGAGTCATTTTTAGAATCGCTTTCACCAAATTTGCCAGACAGGTTTTTGAAGTCCTGTTTACGAACAGTGGCACTTTCGCTTCGTTAATCGGTCCTGAAAGGTGATTCAGCGCACTAGCCGTGAAATGATCTTTTGGGACTAATAACGAGATGACAGTGCATGTATTCATGAGGTGGGGTCCCAAGAACCCCATGTTGAATATTTGGAGCCAAAATTCAAAAAAATGGCTGAGATATCCACCTAAGTTGAACCCCCTCCTCCCCCATTTATGCCATTATACAGCTTACTGGCATTTCTTCAGTTCGCGGTCGGCTTTGAAGAGTCCACATGTGTTCCCGCTCCACCGAAGACTGCAGCACCGAAGGCAAGTATGGAGTGAGGTGGGGTGCGCAGATGGTAGGTGCGGGTTGGGGGCGGGGTGCTGCAGACAACTGACCATTTTCTTTTTTTCCAGGTACAAAAAAAAAAGGGACACTGCACCACGGGACAGTTTTCTTTCTTTACAGGTGAAAGAAAACAAATGTTGGGCACACTGGGGTGGGCTGCCAGTGTGCCCTATGACTTTTGGAGGGGCCTGATGTTGGCAACACCAGGGTGGGTTCCCACTGTGCGATACAATGGGGGTGGGACAGGTCCGGGGGCAGGAACATGCCGATGCAGTCGGCTTACTGTGAGCGACAGCACACTAGGGTGCGTTTCCAGTGTGCCACACAATGTGGGGGGGGGCCCCCCTCCGGACATGCCAACATGGGGACTGCACCCCTGATGTCAGCTTCCTTTGGGGACTGTGTGGCAGCAGCTCTGCCATGTTTACTGAAATGTTTCACCAGGAAAGGCACGTCAGGAGGCGTGTCGTCTGCGCCGCTGCATGACGAGCTTGTCTGATTGCAGCGTCACTTTTGACAAGTTGCGTCTTTACATAATTCTTGTGTCAGCGCTAGCATGCTGGCTTATTGGGGAATGAGGGAAGCACCTACTAAAGCGTGCCCTGCATTCCCCAACACTGACACACCTCTGAAATGTGCTACTAGCACAAGATGTTGCTTGCATGTGTGCGCAAGCCGACATAAAAGAAACTTTAGCAACTTCCAATTCTGCAGCCATGGAAGTACAACAATACTAGAGCATGATGGGGTGGGGGATTTTTACTAGTAATATTTTGTATTAATGTGCAAAAATTGGTGCATCTTACTATACAGATTGTTATTCAGATTTTAAAAAATATGGAAGCTAGGAAGTACACAGACTCCAAAACCACTGACCCGAGTTCCAAATTTTGAACTTATACCAAACATAAAATTAGCCAAACTCTTGTCAACAAATATTTTAACAATATTTCTTAGTGTGCAAATGAAGCTTAATGCCAACACACTCCGAGTTTCCAGCTCAGCTGGGGATCCTTGTTACCCTGTCTCTGTTCATATACACTGGAATTCCCACTATTCATTGTCTTTGTAATTCTGTTAGTAACAATGAACACTGATGCAGCCAATACGTTACCAGGAAATGTTTTATTTATTTAGTTTTAGCTCATTTTCTAGGAGGTCCTGGAAGGACAGGATTATACAGACTGACAGTTAAATAAATGTACAGAGTTGTACAAACTACACTGAGAACCTTGTACAATAAGTGCAACATTCAGGGGAGAACAACACTGGTAGCAGTACATTACACATACAGTCAGTTACCCATTTGGTAGACGAGCTAGGGTTTTAGGAAAGAAGGTTTAGAAGGGGAAAAAAGGGGCCGAGTTGAGCAAAGGAGGTGAAGAAGATGGATAGAGGCAGGGTTAGGAGTGACGGCTGCATTTTTTCTTGGATAGCTTTGTCTAAGAGAGATTTGAAGGACCCTATACAGATGATTACTGCAAGCAGAGGCGGCTACTAGAAAATAGCTGGTGCCCAGATGTCATGAAAAGTCAATTTAGAGATAGAAAGTCTGGTAGCTCAGAAAAAAACTGGCACTCACTTCTGAGTTGTGACATTGTTCACATTTGTTTTAAAAATCATACAACTCATGAATCGCAGCAAATGAATGACTCCAATGTCAAGCACCAATGTTTTACCAATGACCACCTTGACAAAGCATTGGTAAACGTGAAATGTTGGTGCTTGACACTGTGGCCATCCTTTTGCTGCGATTCATAAATTATATGGCTTTTTAAAACAATAAATATGAACGTCACAACTCAGAAGTGAGTGCCAGTTTTTTCCTGAGCTGCCGGACTTTCTACCTCTAAATTACCCTATACAGATGGTAGAGTCTAGATTAAATGAGCCCTGAAAGTTATTCCATAGTGAAGGGAGGGAATGTTCGATAGCGACCCTAGGTGTCTCCAGCTGAAGGTAGGAATGCCTCCTCAGCGAGTAGGTACTAGAGGACTGGTTAAATAGGTCAGTAATGTAATAAGGGAGTTTGTCCGTGATGGCTCTGTACGTCCATAGCAGGAGCATTTTTCAGTCTTCTGCTGGAAAGAGAGGACCAGCCAGTTTGCGCATAGAGCGCGCAGTGCTGGGTTCTGGCTGGGGCATTTGTTATGAACCTTCTCGCTCTATGATAGAGCGCATCCAGTCTTTAGAGCAGAAACCATGCTATGGTGATATATAAAGTCAGATTTGCTTAAATTAGAGTGTCTTATTGGTCTTTTTTGGTGGGGAAGGGGGGAGGCTGTTTTTTTGTTAGCCTTCTTCCAAATCAATAACATACAGTTGTAATACCTCAAATTCTGCAAGTCCCATTTCTGCCAATCTCACGTGGCAAGCCAGATATATATCAGAAGACCCCAGCCCCATTCACTTCCAAATGAAGATGGGCAAAACGGGGCAGAGCGGATGGACCAATGGTCTTTTTCTGCTAACATTTTTTATGCATCCTAAGAAACTGAAGCATGGAAGCGGGGTTCCACTGTGGAAGTGGAAGGAATTTGGCTGCTGGTTCCACAAAACGAAAAACCCAATCCATACTGTATTTCCATAAAGAGAATTGTCCATGCCCTTAAGCCCTACACCCAAGTGAGCGGCTGCCCCAATTTGCTCTGAGTGCATAAATACAATTTTTAGTTGCAGTTGAAAGTTGTTTAATTTACCTTTATCTGGTTGATCATGCTGTCCCCCACCCTATTACAGACAAGACACCAGTTTGGTCTGAATACCTGTATCCCACATGAACTGTACTTAACCCTTGCTGTGCCGCAGACTGATGCATCAGTCCAGAATTCCTATACATTCTAATTCTGTTGGCAGCCTAAGGGTTAAATCTCAGGAGGGTTAACAGGACTGGCAGGCAGCTGGCAAAATGGAGCTATATACCGTATGTCTCCAATACAGAGCCTAATGGACTCTCACGCAGCTGTTCCATGCGGAAACGTCAGTCATGGAGGATACTGGGATGCCAGCTGGACTGGCAGCCACTGGTACTGTCGAGGTGCTAGGACAGCACAATCAACCAGATAAAGGTAAACACAAATTAAGAAATTTATTCATGCACTTTAAAGAGACTTACCAGCCTCATCTTATACACCACATATATTGGTGCCTTATCTCTGCAAAATGTTGCTGCTGTATATGTTATCAAAAATATTTCAGTAGTTTAGATGTAGGAGCACTTGTAAATTTTCCCCCACCGAGTCACTTATACTTCCCGATCTGTAGAGCTGCCAACAATCTGCCCCCGCGCTCAGCCACATTACGACGTGAACCCAGGGACAGCGCAGGGATACATTCCATTATAGTCTATGGGGGGGCAGCTTTCACATCGTTTTTATATATAGTAATGGTCATTTGGTGATTAATCAAGAACACCAGTGGACTAACAATGGACCACGAGCAGGCAGGAGCCTCCTGCCAGGAGTAGGACATACTGTTGTGGTACAGTTCCTTGGAGCGCCCACACCTGGAGTATGGTGTACAACACTGGAGACCCTACATGAGAAAGAATATAAGGTCTTGTCCAGACTACAACACAGTAGGTTGTAACATTTTATAAAACATTTTAGAACTTACCATGTTGCTGCGTCCAGAGTTCAGCCGTGTTTTAGCATGGATAAAACTTCATGTTGCAGGGTCCATACCTACTGCTCTGATCGTGATCAGTGGGGATTGCCGAACATGCTTTCTGCAGGACCAAATCAGAGATGGAACCATGCCTGCCTCTCCGGGCTTGCAGATAAAATGCTTCTTTATAGCCCATTTCAAAAACCGTGTTCAAGCCTAGGTACTATTAAGGCTTTAACATGATTTTTGAACCCGTGTTTAAACTCACTTGTAGTTTGGTTGTGGTCCACGTTAGATGGATGTGAAATGGTTTAACAGCCTTAAACCTAGTACTCTGGTATGGATAGGGCCTTATCTGCTCGAGGCGGTCCGGAGGAGGGCGATGAAAATGGTCCAAACAACAGGGCTGCAGGAAGTTTGTTCCCCTGACAACCGGTCAGAGACCAGTTTCTACGCAACCTGGTCTGGGACCAGCCTGGTCAGAGTCCAGTTTCCAAACCACCTGGTCTGGGGCCAGCTTCACCGCTGTACAGAAGCTTTCTTTGCTGCACTTAGTTTTATTCCTGCACCAACTCCCTTTAGTGTAGATTTACTATTACACACTCCATGCCACCATGGATCACCAAACCAGTGACATCTGGGGTCAAAAGAACTTTAAGGGAAAGCGAGATTCAAACCCAGACTTTCAGGATCACAGCCTAGTGCACTAACCACTACACTATGCTGGCTGCTGCCTAGCAAGCCTGAGGTTAGACACATGTGACAATAACTGATCCCAGACCAGTTCAGCTGGAAGGAGAAACTTGTCTAACACCAGGCTGCTCAGAAACTGGTCCCAGACCAGGTTGCTCAGAAACTGGTCCCAGACCAGGCTGCTCAGAAACTGGTCCCAGACCAGTCTGGTCCCAGACCAGGCTGCTCAGAAACTGGTCCCAGACCAGGCTGCTCAGAAACTGGTCTCAGACCAGTCGTCAGTGAAACAATCTTCCTACACTGACAACAGAGCAAGACATACAAGGACAGACTATTTGTTCAAGGAGTGAGGGGGAGGGAGGAGGCATAACAGAAACCTTCAAGTACCTAAAAAGGTATCAACAAGGTGAATACAGGGGACCTCGTTTGCCTTAGTGTGAACAAGACCACAAAAGGGGGCGGGGGGCACTGGTATAAGCTGACAGGGGGAAAATTCAAGGAGGTCAGGAGACACTTCTTCACGGAGTTAGTGGTAATGGGGTGGAACAAACTCCCAGAGCATGGTGCCTCCCTAGAGATGGTGGATGAATTCAACAGGGGGTGGGACAGGGTGAAAGAGAGGGTCAAGGCCAATGGGAGGGGCAAGAAAAGTGTGAAAAGAGGGCTCAGAGCCCTCAGAAGTTGCTGAGAAGGGGCTCCTGAATTCGAGCAGAGTAGACAGACCAACAAGCGTCTCTTCTGCTGGCTGTTTTCATATGTTTGCAATGACTGGTGTTTTGGGGGGAGCTGCGGAGGAAGACACAGGATTGAGCTAAATTCCTGAAAAGGCAGATGACAGGGCTGGAGGAGGTGGGGGTTGATCCTTGAAGGGTGCCTGCACCAGAGAAAGGATATAAAAAAAGTGTTATTTATTTTTTTTAAAGTACATACTGGAGGCAACCCCACACTTTGGTGTGGGGCTTCAGGCATGGACGTTCCTCTTTAATAGTGATGTCTTCTGCCTTTCCAGTAGAGAAGACTGAGTTTACATTTCATTATAAAGTGAGCATGATTAATGCGCTTTAAACAAGAGATCATCAAACCAAAGGATCATTTATTTATTATTACTGTTGCATTTTAAGCTTCAGGGTATTATTTTTTGTTCTGAAACAAAAATCCCAGCAAATGAAGAACCTCTTTTTTTGCACTTGGAAAGTGCCACTCTAACCTTTCCACATTTGCCTTTGCTAATGCAGTCCCTCTAATCAGGCGCCCATTGTATGGAAAGGGCAGCGGAGAGGGAGAGAAGGCTTTGTCTCTTTAAACAGAGCCATTCATATGCAGATGGAGTGCGACGGCCCAGCTGAAGGCTGTTAACGCACTGATTTATGGCACGGACTCGAGCTGTTTACACCACGCAAAATTAAACTCCCAGGTGAAATTGATTTATACACTGTATTGCTGCTAATCACTTCCCCTAAGCCAAACACAATTATGTAATTAACACCAACCTCGTAATGAGCCAGAGGGGCCCCCTGAAGGAACCGCGCCAGGCAGGAGCGAGCAAGGCAGGCAAGGCTAGTAGAGCGGGGCAGTTCCTCACTGCTGCCTTCCCTGCTTCCTCAGAAGAGGTCCCAGCAAGAAGGCTCAGCAGCCTGCCACCACCTACCTGCCTGCTGTTAAAGAGGTACCACCCCTCTGACCAAACACCTAATGTAAACAAAACAAAAAATACACAGACAAAATGCACAGTGCAACTTGCCACCTTTTTTACAGGGACACGTTGCTAGTTTAAGCCTTTAAACTGCTTTTTCTCCCAGTTTAAGATATGGCCTCCCCCCCCCACTCTCTGATAACCAGAGAAGGCCCACTAAGCACAATGACTGTTTTCAGGGGGTGACCCAGGTGCATCGAGAAGATTAAGTGACTTGCTCAGAGTCATACAGTACGCAAGTGGAGGTTGTGGGAATCAAACCTAGTTCTGCTGGATGTACCAAGCTTATTCAGGGCTCGTTGCTCTAATCTCTAGGCTATACTGCCATGCTGGGTATACAGATTAAGGAGTGGACTGACAGCACTGAAGACCAAAGACCTCTGTTTAACCAAAGGGCCAGGAACATTGCAGGGCAGGTGCAATATAGGTTTTCCTACACTGTGATATATGTCGTGCTGGTGAAAGGCGAGGGACTGACCAAAGTGAAGACTGAAGCCCTCAGTATATCCACAGGGCAAGGTACAGTTAAGGCTTAGATGAAGGATTGAACACTGGAGATTGAAAAAACTGTTCCACAGAGACAGCTACAGTGTAGGACAGGTACGGTGCAGGCTTTCCGCACATCAATGTATTTAGTGCTAGTGAAGGCAGACATTACTAGAGACTGACACCCTCTGTTTATCCACAGGGCCAGGTACAAGTGTGGGGGTAGGTACAGCACAGACTTCCACACAGGGTAGTGCATTACGTTAGTAAGTGCTGGTGAAAGGGGTGAAACTGCAGCAATGGAGACTGAAACCCCCTGTTTATCCACAGGGTCAGGTTCATTGTTGGGTAGGTACAGTGCAGGCTTTCCCACACTGTGAGGAATTCAACGCTGGTTAAAGGTGAGAGACTAACAGCACTTAAAGCCATGTTCACATGGCATCTACCTGCAACGCCGCCATCCTGCATCGTTTCTGCCGAAGTTTGGGCAACACCACCAAGCAGCATTCAGAAGAGTGGCAAATGTGATGTTTCAGAATGCCCAAACTTGCTTCCTGTGTTGCGAGCATTCTTCCAGCCAGGCAGTGAGGGCGGGAGACTCCACAGAGACCTGCATGAGGAGGAGGAGCCACATGTCCCTTCCTCCACCTCCCGGCCTGGCAACCAGGCACTTTTACGAGTGGCAGCCTGTTCAGACAGCCACTCAAAATGCCCACACCACCACACGATCCCAAGAAAAGAAGGATCATGGTGAAACGCAACCCAAGCAAACAAAAGGTGCAGACTGCATTCACACAGCTACAGTAGCAATGCTGTAAAAACAGCCCATAAGCCCTGTGTTGCAAGGTTCAGTTCAGGAATGTGAAATGCAAGCTTTCTAACACTACAGCAGATTTAATGCGGAGTGAAAGTTGAGGGACTGACCAAACTGAGGACAGAAGCCCTCTGTTTATCCACAGGGTCAGGGCATAGTGTGGGCAGGTACAGTGCAGGCTTCTCCACATCAAGATGGATTTACTGCTGGTGATGAAAGGTGAGGGACTGACGGCAATGCAGACTGAAGCCCACTGGTTTTTCACAGGGACCGCTACTATGTGCTATATACTAAGATAAACTGCAGGCTTTCCCTGCCCCTGCATTGTGATGGATTAAGTGCTGGCAAAAAGGGAGGGGCTGGCAGCAACAGAGACTGAAGCCCTGTGTTCATCCACAGATATAGCACAGCATGGGCAGGAGTGCTGCAGGCTTCCCCAGATGGTGATGAATTTGGAGCTGGTGAAAGCAGCCTGAAGAACTCCATTGATCTAAAGGTCAGGCACAGTGCGGAGCGGGCATACACAGCCAACCTCCTCACACACTGTGATAAGTGTGGACTGATGGCGGGGGAGGGGGCACGGAAGCCTTCCATTTCACTGCAAGCAAGGCAGAGTCAGGAGCAGCGCGCTGCACACAGAAACACAGAATCTGACTACAGATGAGGACCGCTTGGCCCACCCAGTCTGCCCATGTCCCTACCTATTGGATAAGCTGCAGATTCTAGTTAACCAACAGCCTACTTCCTGCCACCCCCCACTACAGTTGCCTTATGTCTGTCCCATGCATGTTTGAATTCCCCCACTGTTTAGACCCAACAACCTCCACAGGATGGCGGTTCCATGCATCCACCACTCTCTCCGTGAAAAAAAAAAAAAAAAATCTCTGCTGCCAAAGCTTCTCAAGTCTCCAGCAGCCTTGAGGAACCAGTCCTCATCAAGGGGCTGGCAGCACACACACTTTGAACACATCAGCTGAAGTTCTGACACCCTGCCAGTACACACGTGATTAGTGATTGCACTTTCAGTATCACTCCTGGAACTTACCCTCTAGATCAGTGTCTCAGGAATGTGGCAACTGAGCCCAAATGCGGCCACCAGCACAATTCTGTGTGGTCACAGAGCTCTTTCAAAAACCTAAATTAACAATATGATGGAATTGGCCACTTTTCCAAATTAACCCCCACCCCACCCGGACATGCGGTTCGGTAGCAGCAACTTGATTTTGTGTACTCTGGAGAAATCAAGGTGTATTTTATCAGAAAGTCTGGGGTGTCAAAATGAAAAGTGAGGCCACCAATATATTCTGATGATCGAACTGAACCCAATCTGTCAAGTTAGGATCAACTCCGTCTCCCACCCTCCCAGTCACACTCAGGGTTCCTCAAGATTCCATACTGAGTCTTCTCTCACAGCCTTTATCAACAACCTCCCTTAGGTGGATTCAAGGCCAGTTTACACAGCTGCTTTTGCACCACGGCAACCAGAGTGCTCGGGCTGCTACAGTACAAAGGTAGCCGTGTGGGCACTCACCCAATCACAGCAAATCCATCTTCGCTTGTGTCATGGAGCTGCTGCAGAGTTGGGGACACATTCGACAGTGAGCAGTGTAAGCAGCGGTGGGGACAGGCTGCACTGCTCGCTCCGATACACAAGGGATGTTCCCCACGCATTTTCCTCTGCTCTGCCAGGAGGAACTCTTACTGTCCCATACACAAATCAAGCCCAGTCAGTAGTTTCCCTAACAAACTCTGCTTAATGCCACCAGACAGTATGCCAGTTATGGGGCAGGAAATTTCAGATCATTTATTTCGGCAACCGCCAAACCAGCATTATGAAAGCATTAGAAAATGCAAAGCTTTCATAACTAGTGGTTTAATGACTGCTGGAATAAATCACCTGAATTCACGTCCGAAGAAATTAGTTACATGGGGAGTTGCTGCTTGTAGCAGCCCAACGGGGGGAGGGTACAGTTTGCTTTCCCCTTCCTCCTGATTTACTAAGTGCCACAATTCTCTGGGACAATTCTCGTCACCAGTGCTTCCTGTGATGTCAGCAGTTCTGTGCATTACCTGAAGCATCACTGCGGACATAACCAGGTAGCCGACCATCCCTCAGACTAGTGGCCTCTTTGCCCCAGCATGGCCTGCACCGGCACTGAGAGGGGCCATGTAAGTATGGTACACAGTAGGCTTACAGGGTCAGGCCAGCATCTGCAATGGAGCGCAATGTAGAGTGGAGCTACCATGTAAACTCATCTTTTGTGAACCGGTGATCTAGAGGGCCCTAAAAACCACAGGATCTGCTGCAGCATCTCCGCAGAGGAAGACAGAAAGGTGGGTTGTGATATCATCCGATAGCAAATAGGCTTAACATTGGCAGAGGCATAGACACTAACTAAAATCGGTATTATGGAGAAAGACTGGGACACTGCGATAATGTCACTAGTAACAGAAATTCACCCAATCGGAGTTCACTATGAAAAGGTTTTGTTTCACTATAACAGAAGTGACAGTACACTGTAATAACAGGGAAATGGCTGGGATGTCAGAATACCTTCACTATAAGTAGTTCACCCTATCAGAGTTCACGATAAGAAAAGCGACTGCCCATTCACCCTATACTGGTTCACTAGAACAGGGTTCACTACCGGAGGAACATCCCACTAAAGTAACTCATTCAGACTTAACATACGTTGGCTTGTTATGTTTGAGAAACTTTCAAAGCCATAACCAAAGAGTCATATATAAGCTTCAAATCAGCAAACCCCTCCCACAACCTTGTCATCCTCATAGGAGAAATCCTCTTAGCTACTGTAGTACCTACAGTTGGAAAAGTCTTCCCTGCAGCTCTGTACTTACTGACTTTTCCCAGTCTCTCCAAATTCCAACCTAATACCCATCTGCCCTTGAGTTCTAGCCTCTCGCCACCACCTACTGTGAGGGCTACCATTGGTTTGGGATCCAAACATATTTCTAAAATCGGCACACACTGCCCCTGAATTTACCACCTACAAGCTTTAGGGCATTGCCCCCACATCCCACTGCAGCACACCAGGTCAAATGTCTCTGTCGAACCTGCTGATGTCCGCCTCGTTCCCCTCCCGAGTATTGGGGGTATATGAGGGCCGCACTGTACAGTATGTTATCTGACACTGCAGTGTCCATTTTAGATAGGAGCCCCAGCTCCTCTGTGCAAGACACAAACAGACAAGTCCAAAGTTATGACGACTGGTATATCCAATCAACAAATACTGAGTACAACCCCCTCAGGCTCTAGCCTTCAAGCACAGACGCACTGAACTCACAGGATAAGTATCCGGTCACAAGCAAATTCCTCAGTGTACATGACACCACAATACCAGTGGGTCACCTCCACTGCAGAAACAGTCAAACTCTGACACAGAAGGGTAGTGGCCCCGCTGCAGAAGCTAGGATTGAATTGCTACAGAGAACACTTTTCGGGAAATGTTGAAAAACTTAATTGGTAGACACCATTTAACATACGACTGACAGATGTTCTGAACTTCTGTTCCTTTGACTCTTCATTACTGGGGTTCCTTTACATGGGAACTGGATCCCTGCCCCCTGCAGTTCATCATGCCATTTAGTCCTTTGTTGAAGTCACCCCTCCATCTGTGACATCAATTATTGCCGCAGCAATAATGACGTCATAAACAGAGATTACGACTTCAGCAAAGGATTACGCAGCAGACGCAGATGAGCTCTAAAGGGCAAGAAGCCCAGTTCCATGCAAAACAACGCAGTCGTGAAGAACGACGGAGAAAAGAAAGGTAGACAGTATATAAAATGTAAAGGTAACTATCTAGGGTTAGGTTTCTTTCAGAGTTTTCTGAAAAGTAACAAATCTGAAGAGTAAAATAAAATCTTACCCCACCACAGGAAGAGGGTGTGAAAAGAGGCTTCTTTGATGAAGTTTTATACTATTTTTAAGTTTAAAAATCCCTTTCCTCCCATACAGTTTAAAGATGCATTTTCGGCCATATATGGGGAGAAAAATATATTAAGTATATACAACTGTATCCATTTTGGCATATGTTAAATTTGATATACAGTACTATCCACTTATAGTGGACATAGATATACAGAACACTCATTTAAAACACGGACAAGTTCTGTTTCCAAAAACAGTTCCTATTTATCACAAATCATTGCTTTAATGTGTACTAGCCATCCGCGTATAGCGTATACTTAGAAGTGCAGTGTATGGGCACGAGCTGGTAAGCATTGCAATTTTACTCTGCATTACTAGCACTGGGGTAAAAGTCAGTCAGTGTGTAGTTCTGCTGTACCCTATACCCACACTGGCCTCCACCCACCTGTTGATGTCAGAGTCATACTCCTTACCCTATTGGCCAGGCTACGAAGCAACAAGCAGACATCCTGCCAGAATGGGACAAAAATCACTGACAGAAGTGACGTGTACAACCGCACCACCTAGGTTCAGCAAGCAGAAGTAACAGACTACTTCCCAAAGCAGGAATACATCAGACACATTCCTGCTATTTAATTTTAAATATACCCCCAAAAAGGAACTAATTGTGTATATTTAAAATATGTTTTGCCATATAGGGAACATTGCATCTTTTTTCTGTATAGGACACTGGCTTACAAAAACAAAAAAAAAAAAGTCTTGTGGCATTAAGAAGCTAGGCAGCAGATACGCAAGCAGCTGCTTTATAATAATTTGATGCTAATCATATGCAAAATCCTAATTTGCGAGGGGGGGTTAACCACAGCAAGCATTTATTTTGCAGGGTGGGCCTTTTTTGGCTTTTATTTATTTATTTATTTTTTTAAACCACCCAGGCTCAAAGAGGTTGTAGCTTTGCAAAAACAGAAACACAAAAGGGGGTTTGGTAACAGTCAACATCATCAAGTCCACCCCCGTTAATAATTCAGAAGTGGCTCATCATGTCTACCCAGCCCCCCCAACTTTGCTTAAAATTTAAGAATCAGCTCATCATATCTCACCAGCACACACCCACCCTAGATGAGATCTGAGACTCCAAAAAAAAAAAAAAAAAAAAAAGGTTCTCATTTCTTCGCAGAGCTCATGGTGGATAGGTGAAGTAATTAATGCTGGGACTATATTAGGGTTCAAAATACAAGGGAGAGGAACGCAGACTACATTTCTCTCCCTGTTGGATTATGCCGACGTACTCTACAGGCACTGTTCTAAATTAACTCCATCTAAAAAGGACACCCTTTACCATCGAGCCCCGAGATTCATCTCTAACGCCCCTCTAAACGCCCACCACTGTTTGCTCTATACAGTGACAGGCTGGACCTCCCCATCTGTTAGGAGGCGGAGAAATGAATGCCTCCGGATTCACAGGGCAATTACTAACAAACTTCCCTCATATATCTCCAACCTCTTTACAGGCAGTTTGGGGTCGTACGGCTTGAGGCTCTATTCTTCTGTAATGTTCAAGGTCCCCAAAGTCAGAACTTGACATGGTGCTGCAGCAATCACTTTTGCTCTTCCATCCCTTTGAGACACTCTGCAGAACTCTCCAAAGCTCACCACCATTCCGGGGCTACTTACCCTTCAGTCCCTGTCATCTGCTCTGAAGGAAAATTGTTCCTGCCACCACCAATTACCCAAGGTCACAGCTGACAACTTCCCGCACTTCTCCTACAACCCTACCACTACCTCCTTCCATCATCCTCCTTACTCCCTCATCCGTCAGCGTAATGTTCTACATGTATACCTTCTAGTTGTTATGTCTTTACAGTGCAAGGTGAATATCATGCATTGATCCTATGATGTAAAACACGCTCTCTGTAAAATTTATGTAATCGACGTAACACATGTACTCTAAATTGTACGTGCAAGCTGTCAGGTGCCGCTAACTACAAATGTCTGTTGTTTCTACTTGGAGATACGATGCTGTGTACAGGGGGTCGAAACTGGCACCGGACCGCTAGTCAAATGCTGGTAGATTTTGTATCGGGCTAGTAAGACTTTCAGTTAACTAGCCCTGTGGACTTGTACTGAAGGCAACACTTCAGTATGTACACCAATGGGCCAGCAGAGATGTCTGTGGGGCCAGTGGATTTTCCCAGTCACTAGCCCTGCTGATTAGCGGCTACAAAACTTAATTTCAACCCCTGTGTGTATATGCCTTGCCTGTACTGTCCCCATTAACACTGTATTGTAGTTGCTCATCATGTCATCCAGGACCATCTTGTAAATGAGCTTGCTCAAAGGTGTACAGCCTTGTTAAATAAAGCTGATTGACTGAATGATTGATATCTTCAAAAGGAGTCAATAGGAACACAAGGGAGGCAAGGGGTAGGGGGCAGCTCTGGAGGGTCGTACTACAGTATATCAAAAGCAGCAATACAACAGAATTGGGCAAAAAATTTTACCTTAACTTTTCTTCATTACAAAAGATCACAGGCATTTTGCAGTTTTATTGGGGCGGGAGAGTAAAATGCCCTAGTTCCACCAAAATATAAGTATTTTATGAACAGTTAAAAGATTTTGCTTTTTCTCGGGGAGAATGATGTCCGCCAGCCAGCGCATGGAAATTAATGCAAACTTTACTTTCTGTGTTCAGCCCCTAACACCTTGGAAAAGCAGAACGGAACATCCCCTCTATGTTTTCTAGTACCTTTATTATTAATAGTAAAATAAGCTTTTATATCCAGTCCAGTGCACAGAGTGTTAACGTGCTGGACACCACACCTCAAATAAAATCTTCATAAAAAGCGCAATTCCAAAAGATCAAAGTACTTGTACAGAGATAATACATGAAATACAAAATTAAATTAAACTATAATAAGACTCCGCAAATTCTAAAACCAGCCAGCAAATTCAATTAAAATCTGAAAAGGCTAATCCAAACAAGTACGTCTTTAGAACAGACAAAGCTCTTGACGGTCAGGCACTCTCTAATCTGACAAGGTAGAGAGTTCCACAGGGTGGGGGCTGCGAAAGAACCGGCCCCCGAGGTCTTAAGTCGAACCCTTGGAATTTCTAGCAATCCCTCTTCAGTGGAGTGGAGTGGGAAGAGGGGGCAGTGGGACGAAGTACCGCAGTCCCTATCCGTGTAAGGCCTTGTAGGTCAGTAAGCTGACCTTGAAGGTGATTCGTCACTGTATTGGTAGCCAGTGCAGGCTGTGCAGCACAGGTGTGATATGGCAAGATGTTGGTAAGACAGTCAGCAACCTGGCAGCTGCATTCCGCACCAGCTGCAAGTGGCGACTATCAACCCCTGGAAGCTCTAGGCACAGAGAATTGCAGTAGTTAAGGCAGGAGGTCACAAAGGCATGGACCAAGGTTGGAAGACCACTCCACGCTAATAATCTGTGTTCAGGAACGAGCACAGGTCAGAGGCTAGCTGGGGGGGGGGGGGAGACTAGCACCTGAAGGGCTGCTCTTCTCTTCTGGGGAGAGAAGACTGCTGGCTCTGCCAGACGAATGCCACCAGGTGGAGGCCTTCTGCAATACGGGTCAGGGACTGCAGACATGGAAGGTGCCATGGGAGCCTGCGTGTGTGCGTGCAGTGCACCTCCAAGCACACACACCGACGTGAGTTCCCCAGCAAGGGACCTGGCAGAAAAACACAGTGGAAAATGGCAGCGGGCAGGTATAACTGGTGCTCTGCCCACCCCCCCCCAAAAAAAAACTCCATCATCAGGACTAAGTCCCAGTGAGGTGACGGATGGTTGGGGTTGGCAGGGCAGGACTGAAGGGAGCCCAAGCCTGCCCCAGCTGGAGGAGTACCAAGTGCACATATTAAAAAAATAATTAAATAAAAGTACATTTTTATTCAGGACAGCAACCACTGGGCTGAAGCGCATGTTCAAGAAGTCCTGCATCAAAATATAAAAGATTACACAAAATCTCATTAATAAAGTCAATAGGCAGATTAGCACAATATGCTTACTAAAATGACAACATATTGGGGGAGCACTTGCTTAGGTAAAAAAAAATGAAATAAATAATAATGAAAAAAACATATTGCTGTATATTTTCAAAACAAAAGAAATGGGCCAGTACTCAGAAGCAAATTGAGAAGCAAAGAGTTCTATGTTTTGGGACCACTGTATACAAACGCGTGCCTGCAATAATTTAACCTACAGTAAGGCTCAAAAAGAAATGAGATGGAAAGCAGAGGAGACTAGGCTGAAAAGCCTTTGAAGGTAGTACATCTAAGATATAGCCTGGAGTTTTACCCTGCACATATTTATATACAAAATGAATAATATAAAGATCACATCGGGCTTGTAACTATCCAACCTAGCTCCCTTTAGTTTATTAGTCTCCACAACTATCAGCTCTCCCACAAAACGGTTAAAACTGGGACTTTTTTTTATATAAATAATGCAGAATAAGCCTCAGTTCTGCAATGATGTTATCATCAGAGCACCAACCAACCATAGGGAAAGAGGCCTGACAGTCGATCTTATCTCATCAGTGTTTGTGCTACACTGGGGAGGCTGGTTGAAACCAAAATCTTAACAGCATGGCTCTCTTATCACAGTTCAATTTGGCTGAAGTCCTTATCAACCGAAATGCAAACAATGGCTGCGCATTTGGATTTAAAAGTGAATATCGTCGTTATCTATCCTTAGCTGATGCTTGTACATGCTTTGACCCAACCTGAAGCTCCTGAGACTTACCAGTAATGTCACCCCTGCTCTAATCCAGCTCCAAGACTGTCTCCTCTTCCCCTCCCCATATTTTTCCTTCTCTTTGTAAATAACTTCTTGCCTTTCACAGAGAGGGTGGTGGACGCATGGAACAGTCTTCCTGAGGAGGTTGTGGAGTCTAAAACTGTGGGGGAATTCAAGAATGCATGGGACAGACATAAGGCAATTCTTGTGGGAGTAGGAAGAAATAGGCTGTTGGTTAAACAGGATCTGCAGCTTATCCTCTAGATAGGGAAATGGGAAGACTAGATGGGCCAAGCAGTCCTTATCTGCCGTCAAAGTCTATGTTTCTATGTTACTAGCTCTTCCTTCTCAAACCTTGTTGCTGACACCACCCCTGACCTTCCGTCGGTCTTTCTTGTTATGTTTGAACATTCCTCACATTTCTCTCTTTATAAGCTTACTATCTTATTAAACCTTTCACTCCACAGGTCGGGTCCGTGGTTTCTGCACTTATTATATATCTTACTGCCATTATCTGTATAATGCTTGCCATTATTTGTTGTTTCTACCTATTGTATTTTTGTAGCACTGCTGTACTGTTCCTCTATTTGTATCATTGTACCCATGTTGCTGTTGTTCAACTGTTCTCCTTTTGTTGTACTCTCCCAGGTCGTGCCTGAAGAGAGTAATTGTATGGCTAGTGCACCTACCCGGTTAACAAAAACGAAATAAATTTATCTGGTATGTAAGGAGGCAAGTGGTGGCAGGGTTGGGGGGAATCTCAAAATTTAGGGGCATCATAAAGGGGCTGCTACTTGTTCCCCCTCAATTTTATTATATTCCCACCATGACAGCTGAATCTTCACCCCCATCCCTTCAAACTACCCCCCATCACTTGACCCCTGCCCCCCTGCTGAATTTCCTGCTCCCCTCACCCTTCCCGATCCTGCCAAACTCCTTTCAGGCCCCCTCTCTACCCTTCCCACTGCCTGCCTCCATCTCCCAAGTCCTGTCCGAGTGGAATGGCATGCTCCTGCCTTATTACTATACTGCTACACAACTGGCTTCACCCGATGACAGCTGCCATTTTGCACTCCGCAGAGCTGCTGACGTCTCAAGCAAAACTGGGAAAAATAGAACAGTGAGGTACCATTCAGCTTGTAATCTTACATATATTTTATATATACACACATACACACACACACACATACATATATACATATACATACACACACGCATATGTATCTATATCTATATCTATAGAAATATCGATATAGATATAGATATACACACACACACTCTCTACCGGTCAAAAGTTTTAGAACACCCCCATTTTTCCAGTTTTTATTGAAATTTAAGCAATTCAAGTCCAGTGAATAACCTGAAATGGTACAAAGGTAAGCGGTAAACTGCTAGAGGTTAAAAAAAAGAAGTTTAGGTTAGCAAAAACTGCTGTAGAGAAATTACAAAGAAAGCCAAGGTGTCAGTGAGTACAGTTTCCTACACCATCAAAAGGCACTTGGAAACTGGAGGAAACTCTGACAGGAAGAGGTCTGGCAGACACAAAGCCACAACAGAATCAGAAGACAAGTTTCTGAGAGTCAACAGCTTGCTTGATAGGCGGCTCACAGGACAACAGCACAGAGCGACTGGCACCCTGAACCAAAAGGGCTACCACAGCATTTTGCAGCGCCATGCAATACCCTCTGGTCTACGCCTAGTTGGTCAGGGGTTCATCCTACAGCAAGATAATGACCCAAAACATACCTCCAGGCTATGCCAGAACTACCTTCGAGGAAAAGAACAAGACGGTAGGCTTCAAATCATGGAATGGCCAGCACAGTCTCCAGACTTAAACCCCATCGAGCTGGTTTGGGATGAACTGGACAGATGGGTGAAAGCAAAGCAACCTACAAGTGCAACATATTTGTGGAAACTTCTGCAACAGTGTTGGGAAGAACTTCCTGAACAATATTTGATGTCCATTGTAGGAAGAATGCCACAAGCGTGTTCGGCAGTTACAGTATATCTGCAAAAGGTGGCTATTTTGATGAGTCAAAAATTTAGATTAAATTTTGTTAAAAAAGAAATCATAGAATCATTTTGTTTATCTCCAATTGTTTATTTGTTCTATGCTTTAATTTCAGAGTACATTGAGACATTAACCTGCGTAAATTTCAATAAAAACTGGAAAAATGGGGGTGTTCTAAAACTTTTAACCGGTACTGTATAATATATATATACATATACACACACACACACACACACACACAACATATATGTGTATGTGTATGTAGTGTGTGTGTATATATATATATATATATATATATATATACACACACACACACACACATATATATACATACACACACACACACACACACACACACACACACACACACACACACACACACACTGTATACACACACACACTTTATACTTCTTCCCATTGTAATTTGTATGAAAACAGGATCTTTGTCCTTTAAAGTTTGTCTACCTGTACAGCTTTTTGCCCTACTTGAAATTAGAATCCTCCATTTCAACATCATGATATGATGCCTCACTGGCCTGTTGTTGCAGTGGTAGCGGTCACATGTGAAACACTGGTGACCCAGGATCTGAAACCAGCCTGAGTCACTGGGGGCCAATGGGGGGGGGATTTATGCACCCCTGAGGACCTTCTCCTCCAAAGAGGGAGGGTTGCCATCTTCGCAACAGTGCCTCGTGGCTGACCACAGGTGGCGACCTAGTCAAGGGCACAAAGGGAGGGAATAGACACAGGTTGGACAATGATGAGTCTGGGTCTCCCATGCATGCTTGCAGCTTTTGGGCTAGGAGTAAACAGGGAAAATAGCCCTGCTCCCGAGAAACGATGGATCCTGGTGCCTTCACAATCACCCCTACCGGTCTGCCTGTCTCCTCACCAAACTGAACAGTACTCAGGGGTATCCCCTCCACATTCCTGCCGGGGTGGGGAAGGCAGCATGGGGGATGATGGAGCTCGAGTCGGTACAGTGACCAGAAGTACCTTCCGGGAGCCTAAGAAAGCTTGAGGTCAGAGGATGTAGGGCCTTAAACAAAGAATAATAATTAAAAGTGACCCATAAATTAAATCGTGCAGCCCTCTCCCATCCCACATACCTTTGTAAGCGGTGGCATGGGTCCAAGCCTGCTGTCTGTATCATTTTCTAAATAATCTGCAATATTTAAAATCCTGCTGAAACTTTTCATCGAATACTGAGGTGGCGGCTGGCTTCCGATCGAGTGGGTGCAAGTTTACCTCGGAATTCCACCCAGTTTTGTGATGTTGCAAACACCATTGCTCTCTATGGAGCAGGCAGGAGGGGCTTAAAATGTTTATTTTATTACTTTCGTGGGGGTCTTGATGCCTAAATTATATCTACAACAATGACCCTTTCTGGTGTTGCTGTAGATATTAATTTAGGCATCAAGACCCCATGAAAGTAAAAAAAAAAAAAAAAAAAAAAAAAAGCATTTTAAGCCCCTTCCCCTGCTGCTCCATAAAGAGCGATAGTGTTTACAGTGCCACAAAACTGGGTGGAATACCCAGGTAAACTTGCGCCCGCCCGATCGGCACCCAGCTGCCACTTCTGTATCCGCCGAAAAGTTTCAACAGGATTTTAAATACTGCAAATTATTTAGAAAATGGTACTGACAGTAGCCTCAGACTCCTGCCACAGCCTACAAAGGTGTGTGGCATGGACGCGGGCTGCACAATTTAATTTACGGGTCACCTTTAAAAAAATAAATAAATGATGCCATGCTAGTGTGATGTCACAAACTGTGTTTTATGACCTCAGAGAGGGAATAAGCAACAATTCCCGGAGTACTTTTAAGGAACAAGGATCCTGTCTGGATACCAGTGACCACAGTAATAAAATGACTTGGAGAAGCACTACAGAACTAATGAGATGCAGCCTGAATAGAGTTTAAAAGTTGTGTTTTCTTAAAGTACTTCTGGAGGCGTCAGCTGCTCTTTAACTTAGACTATCTGATATATAACTGCACTGGATTCTGCGTAAACACATTGTATATTACACGTTGCCATGGAATAGGGTCTTTGTTTCGGTTTTGGTTAGCGTATCTACTGATTGATCGATTGAATTTTGTTGACCTGGTAGGCTGACTGAGACTAGAAGTCCATTTTTCAGAGGTGACCAGGGGTAGGGGGATACAGATGGTAATCAACTGAAACTGAACCAGATTAAGCTGTTGGTATTTTTAGTGAATGGGGGAAACTGGCCAGGACACCAGGGAAATTCCCCTACTCTTTTCAAGAAGTGCCATGGGATACTAACATACTAAAATGCCAGCAGAATAGGCCTAACGGTCTTTCGTGTCTGCTGGTTTGGTCAGCCTCCACCCTGGAAGCTGACCTTGCTGCCCCCCCATCCTCTCTGGCTTCTCCCTTCCCAATCCCAGATATCCCCACTGCACAGGACTTTGCATCCAGAACCCTTCAGCTGTACCTGTCCCACCCCCTCTTGAACCCCTCCACCGTCTCTGCCTCCACCAGCCCCCTGGGCAGCGCATTCCATGGCTCCACCACCCTCGCAATGAAATAGCACCTCCTCCTTTCTCTCCTGAATCTCCCCTCCTCCATCTTCCACCCATGCCCTCTAGTTGCCCCCGCTTCCTTCAGAGCACCTTGACTGCTTCTCCCCTATTTAACCCCTTCACGTACTTGAAGACCTCTCTCATGTCCCCCCGGTCCCTTCTCTCTTCAGATGTGTACATATTTAGCTCTTCGAGCCTCTCCCCACAGATCCTGTCCCCCAAGCCCCAGATGATTTTGGCTGCCCTCCTCCGGACCCTCTCCAGGAGTTCAATGTCCCTCTAAGTGTAGCCTCCAAAACTGCACACAGTACTCTAGGTGCAGCCTCACCAAGCAGTTATACAGGGGAGTATCACTTCCCTCCTTCTTCTGGAGGTGATCCCCTAGTAATGCATCCCAGCATCCTGTTGGTCTTGGCCATTGCCCTCCTACAAGTCCCCGAGTTGTTCATCTTGACATACACCCCCCAGGTCCCTCTCAGCCACTGAGACTTGTAGCATCCCCTCCCGGGTGTACTCTTGCGCCCCAGGTTTCTGGCTCCCACATGCGGTACCTGCATTTCCCTGCATTAAACCTCAGCTTTCACTTTCTAGACCACCTTTCCAGAGCCTTCAGGTCCCCCTGTAGGGCCACCCTCTCCATCTCCCCATCCACCACTGCCCGCAGATAAATTTTCCTCAGTCCCGGTCTCAAACCCTGTACCCTTGCCACTAGAGTCAGAAACTCAACCAGTAACCCAACAAATCCAGCCAATCTAGGGATCTTTAACATCCACCTGAACTACCACCAATCCAGGCAGATGGGAACTCGGTAATGCTGCACTACAGTGTCAGTATTGGGATATTAACCCAAGTGCAAGGTGTGGGAACCGAACCCACAGCCCTCTGATCTCCCGGCCACAGAGGCAAGTGCGCTACCTACTGAGCCACCGACACTTTGTCAAGTTCTTTTTAGTTGTGTGCTCTCCTGAACTTTTTGCAGTGTAATTGAATCTTGCAACACAGGCTGCTGCATTTTGTTACATTCGCTATTTTTCTGTATGGTGTTACTGGACTTTGTGCCCCGTTTCCTCTGTAATTACCTCTCAAGGGTCCACCAGGAAACGAGCTTCTGCTCAGTGCACCTTACCCAATAACCACTTTACAAAAATATGAACGCATAAAATGAAGAAGAAGGATTTGCATTTATGTAGCACTTTTTTCTCTCAAAGCACTCTGCAAGAAATGACAGGGACTGGTAGCACAGTGACTGTAAGCACATTTTGTGAACCATTTTTCTTCTCCCCTCTATATAGATTTTTATCCTCCGTGAGCCCTGGCAGGTGGCTGTTGTCCTCCTCATGGAAGAAATCACTCTTTAGTATTGCGTGTCCCCGCTTTGCCAACCCTCGGAAATTCCTCCACAGCGGGGCCAGGAAGGAGGATGCCAGCTTCCCCCACCCAAGACCCAATCCAGACAACAGGGGTGGCCCTCAGGGATGCGGAATCTGCCAGGCTCCTCTTTCTCCCATCGACCCCCCCACCGACTTAAGGACATTGGTGCATGCCTCCCAACCTGTACTGCCCTCCAGGTGCCGCCGGAGGGCAATCAACGAGCAGGACGACAAGTCTCCTTCCCCAGAGAGAGAGGAGAGGAGAGCAGTCCTCTGGACACTTGATCCTCTCTCCCCCCTGCCGACCCCTGGCGGCCCAGGCTCATTCCTGAACCTGGGTCACCAGCATGGCGTGAGGTGTAGCGACCAGCGCCTCAACCTCCAGTGCCACTGGGCCGGCGTTATGAACTATTTTTTAATGGGAAAGGGGAATGTGGGCCAGGACACCACAGAAGATCTGAACTGAGCCAATTTAAGTCATCCCTGAAGAAATACCTTGCCCCACAAAGCGCATGCCTATGCACTCACTAGTCAGATACTAACGACGACTCACCTGGCTGTGCTTACTAAGACATACCTGGCATCTCAGACAAAACTGCACTTCTGTAACTGCCCTAAACTCTAACCCCAGACAAGGCCACACCAACTGCTACTGCACCTCTGTATTAACCTGTACGTACAGTAGGAACTTGTTCACTAAGCTTGTGCAATGCACTTCTGAATATTGTAAATACTTGGGACCTTGAATGTTCCTTTCCACGTGTGTTGCTTTGTAACTGTATTTGTACCTTACCTGTAACTCTGACGCGGAACCTTAGTAAATGAGCTCTGCTCAAAGGTGTTACTCCTCCAAACATTCCAAATAAATAAGATCCCCTAACTCACGAATAGAGGTATTTGAAATGGATTTTACCACATTTTCCTTTTTTAACTCATTCCCTCCTCTTTGTAATGTTATTATTTTTTTTTCTTTACTTGGAATGATTTCCTATATCGTTGTGATATTTATTTTAAATACAAATCTACTTCCTCATGCAAAAAGAGGCGGCAGTTTGGCTTCCGTCCAGCCATCCACCAGTACAATACCAGAGGTGGACAGAAGGGACTTCGGTTTCAACATATCATCCAAAGAATGGCCTAGAGGCACATTTACACCTGACTGAGGCACACGGACACCTCTCATGCCCCAATATTCAATGGGACACATGAGGAAGCTTAACAAAGCACTCCCGGATGTGGCTGGAGCACGAAACTGTGTCCCAGGATACCCCAGTTCAAATCCCATCATCCTGAGCTGATTATTCACTATGACCTTTCACTTGACCTCAAACTGGTTCGACCCCACCCACTTCCGCTGGGCTGTCCTGGAGGTGGATGTGCTGGTATGTGTATTCATATTTTTTTTTTCCCTTGGACTTGACTTATTTCGAGAGCAGCAATCATGCTCCCTAACAAAAAAAAAAATAAATAAATAAAAAGAAAACCCCTAAAACCCCATATAGCTCCCTTACCTCTGGGGGAGTTCTGGAGAATAAGTTCCATAATTTTTTAAAAGACTGTCAAAAGAAGAGAAAGGATCAAATTTTGGCCAGGAGGAGCCAGCCACCCAATCCCTTCTGCTTTCCAGAGTGAGCACCCCACCTCCGCACTCAAGATGTTTAGGTACGTCTAC
The DNA here is from genome assembly GCA_016271365.2 of Neoceratodus forsteri. Classification (NCBI taxonomy): domain Eukaryota; kingdom Metazoa; phylum Chordata; order Ceratodontiformes; family Ceratodontidae; genus Neoceratodus; species Neoceratodus forsteri. Next base: position 66,620,387 of record JADMNL010000035.1, read on the forward strand.
GTTTGGAGAGCAAGGTGATGTGCTCTCCATAGAAGTCAATGAGGGCAGGGTTTGATAAAGATGTACAGTATACAAACACACACACACACACACACACACACACACACACACATATATGCACACGTGTGTGTGTTTTAAAACAATAAAATCGAATCACAGTTTCCGTTGCTACAGAACAAGAAGAGACTGTATCGTATGAACTTACTTGCTGTGTCGATTTCTCCCAGAAGTACCCCCAAACCACTGCGTCTCATGCATTAAAGTGTTTTATGACTGCTGGGAAACACTACACGCCTTTTTACTTACTACTGTTAGAACCAAGGGATACATCAGTGTCACTGCTGTATACACACACACACACACACACACACACACACACACACACACACACACACACTACTGCAGAGGATCAATCGGGCCCCAAGGACTGCTCTTACATCTACAGGAGAATTACAGACACTGGGATCCCCTTCTCTGCTCTGTATACCAATCTACAAGCTCATAGGGCAGGAGATGGAGGTAAGGGGGACCACCTAGTTAGAGTCAAGCCTGTACAGTCAGGAAGTGGCAGGGATGCTGTCTAAGCCTAGTGCATACCGAGAGAGAGAGAGAAAAAAAAAAAAGACACAAACCCAGGACAGACGAAACTAAGCTGGGCACTTTGAGGTGTATGCACTCAGTACCCCAACTGCACCCTACACACACTTCACAAGTAAAGTTCAACTGCACTACAGCAGAGTGAAATCAGCATATTCTGCTTCCGTGAACATGTAAAGAAATTCTACGATTTCTGCCAAAATTTCAGCCACGAGGAATCCACGGAATTCCACTCTTCTCCATGCAAGAAACAGCTGTTATGGACCACCTGATGGCTCAGTGGCAGTGCACTGTGTTACTGTGCAGCCGACCTAGGTTGGAAGGTGCTGCCACACTACCAGTGGATGAAAATCACGGTGTCATCGGCATGACAGCCGATGGAGTTCTCGGGCCGTGCACCTTAGATTGCCACTGGAGTGCCTGATGAGGCAAGCAGAGAAAGGGTCTGGGAGCTCTACCAAGGGGGTACGCCCCCAGGCCACACAAGTGGACTGACACCAGTGGAGAAAAGCTAAACATTTTTTATTTTGACCCACAGCCTGTATTCGAGGGCTGCTCATATTTGAGGCTGACTTGTACTGCAAAATCAAAATTTTTAAGTGCACCTATTAAAATATTACACATCCTGGGTCTGATCAAGGTTTGTTATTGGTCTGTTTCATATTAAACCAAGCATATCACACATTAGCTCAAATCATGAATTGTAAAAAGATATGCAATAATAATCATATTTACAGAGATAGAAATCACAGTCTCCCACCTGCAGTGTTTTATTGGACATGACTTCAACTATGACTTGCATTTGGGGGGCGCATTAATTAAAAGCATTCATTACGACCAGCGGCTTGAATCTGAGGGGAGCTTCTATTCAAGAAAATACCAAATGGAAAATAAAAATAATAAAAATAACACTACCGTTATTCCGCAGAAAATGGCAACATTTTGCAGTTCACATTGCCATCTATTATAAAGTGCGGGAAATAATTCTGCAGTTTATAAGGACTTCTAAGTTAAAATGCAGCAAATCGCGGGCCAGCCCGCCGGCACAGCAGTTAGTTTCCACTTGGCGACACAGGCGACCTAGGTTGGAAAATGGACCGGATTACCGCCAACTGGGGATAAGGATGGGCGTCCTGGGGACTGCCTCTCCTTCTCCACAGGGAGGGAGGGGAAAAGTGTCCAGTGCTTTACGGATCCCTGGCAGAGGCTTGGGGTACCGCTGTGACAGACGGCATCTTGTTAGGGGGACAGGGCAGACACTGGATGTCACTGCATGTCCCCGCCACCAAGGAAGCATGCATAAAAAAGACCAATTAAAAACAGATCAAATACTAAAATTTTGATGGCACTTGACAATTTTACTCCCACAATAAAACTGGAAGATGCCTGGAATCTTGTAAAGTGAAAAAAAGGCAGGGTCACATTTTGTTGCCTCGCTGCTTTAAATGGCTGCACCGTTGGTGCACGGGGACATCATCAGAGCAAGTGCACTCCAGCTATATACAGGCATTTACACCACGCTGCACTTTCCCAGGAATTGTTTAAACAAACAAAAATGATACAGCTTGTATATTAGTCAGATGTTCAGCCCCCCCCCCAAATCTAGCACCATAACCTGAACCTCATAACACAGATCAAAAGGAACAGAAATACAGAAGCCCTTTAAAATATAAGCTGAATTGTGTCTAAATATGTTTTTTCAGTGTTTCCCCTAAAATGATCAGCTCACTTGAAAGATAATCAAGTCTTGTCATATGCTGTGTTGGGATGGTTATGACACACTGTTCTCTTCCTCTGAAGTGCCTTTTTGGCAACTCCCACAGTATATACCCTTATACAAAAAAAGTGTATGCACCCCAACTCTACCCAGAAGGAAACCAGCAGTGCTTACTAATCCAGGAGTGATCACCCACCAGCTATTTCGCCGGACAGTGTAGACATCACCTGCTTTGTCCATATGGGGATTTGGCCGATGTCGGGGATTTGGACAACATCCAGCGTTGCACAGGACTGCTTAGAAATACTTCAGGTCTGGGCTTCAGGTTCAGAATTCTGTGTAGTACAGGGCTGTTTCCCTAACTGATCAATTCATCCATTACTTTGGGTTCAACTAAATGGAGAACGCTGTCTTTTACAGCGCTGTAAGCTGACCTCTACTGCATTCTGTGCATTCACCCAGCTCTGAACGAAGACTCCTGAACAGCCAATCAAACTCCAGTTTTGGCCCAAGCTAATACATTAGATGGCCGCAGTAAAACGCCAGAAAGCTGCCAAGCTGAATCACAAGCAAACGGGACCATGGAAATAGCAGCCAACTGAATAACGCAGTGCTGTAAACCTGGAGATCCTAGGAGGAGTCCCAGCTCCCGAGCAGTGTGGCATAATGGTTGAAGCAAAGGGACTGCAAGTCCAGAGGTAATGGTTCAAATCCTAGCTCCCTGCAGTGTGCCGTACTGGTTAGAGAAAAGGGACTGGAAGTGAGGAGATATGGATTTGAATCCCAGCTCGTAGAAGTGTAGTATAATGGTTAGACCAAGGACTGTGTGCCTGGAAATCTGGTTTGAATCCCAGATCCCAAGTCACGTGGTCTATTGGTTAAGGCAAAGGACTGTGAGCCCTGGAGACTCTTGTTAAAATTCCAGCTCCTAGCAGTAAGGTAATGACCAGAGCAAAGGAACACTGAGTCATGAAATTCTCACTGCAATGCCAGCTCCCCGGCAGTGTGGTATAATGGCTAAAACAAAGGGGGTTGTGGCCCAGGAGATCCTGGTTCACATCGCAGCTCCCAGGCAGCATGGTCTAATACAGGACTGTGGGATTCAGGAGATTCAGGTTTACAATTTATGCTCCCAGACAGTCCAGTCTAGTCATGGTGACAGCAAGGGCTGTGTGCCAGGAGAAGCTGGTTTGAAATGAATCCCTGTGCAACTCTGATCCAGCTAGTCATATGACTCGATACACATCTGGTCCTCAGCTGCAAAAAGAAAAAGAAAAAAAAGGGAGGACTCTCCCCATGCCTGTCCCCCCACAGACAGACACCTTCCCCTCCCGCTCACTGTAAACAAGATGTGGCGCATCTCTGATCTAAATATAAAACAGACCCAAAACACTGTTCTCTGCAGAGTCTGGCAATTATGGGTTACTTCATTCTGTCGGGGTCTTGCCCAATCATAACCAGCTTTAATCAATCACTTGTTCATTTCAGAAGTGTGTCTGACTCCCACCAAGAAAATCATGCAGTGCGCGCGCACACACACACACACACACACACACACACACACACACACCACATCTCTAACAAGAATGCCAGTGTTCGTTCACTATTTTAGTGAGCTGGGCCATTACAGTTTTACAAGCACCATACCCCCCTGTTATGAGCATTTTGTAATTTAAAATAGTTTTAAAAAGTCATAAATGTTCCTAAAGTAACATTTGCTATTACACCAGTCGCTCACGTTTGGTTAAGTTAGTTAAAAACTTAATTATGGACAATGCATATGTTCGCAAAATGACAACTCCCCCCTCCCCCAACTGGCACCACACACACACCCACACTTTAAGGCAGTGGGGGAGCCTAGAAATGCCATATCGTCCCACAAAATCTCTTTCCTAACTACCTGCCTCTTCCAACACCAGCAGTCCAGGGCCAGTGATGGGGAAAGGCATGCCAAGAGCCACACGCGACGTGGAGGGTGGCAGCAAGCAACTTCAAACCCTTCCAAAAAAAATAAATAAAAACAACTGCCTAGATCAGTTTATTTTGACATTTAGTGAGCAGGACTGGGCCACAGCTTCATCCAACAGGTTTGCATTGCTCTAGGTGGTGTTTCTAATCTATAGAATCAATGTTTTGGAAAGTGTAAGGCCTTGAAATTGCAACACCCCCCCCCCACATACATACACACTCAAAAATCAATAACTCTACAGCAGAGGTTCATGCAACAGAGAGTTCCACTTTACCTACTCCATGTTATTTTGGTGCCTTGTTAGATATCCATTTTCTCCATCCTGGTAAGA